>JAUEKS010032676.1:0-10357 GCA_031762815.1 Tylodina fungina
CCCACCCCTTATATAACCTAATAAGTGTTGCTAGGGGTGTAAAACACGTTTCAAACAAACAAACAAACAAACAATATGTCTCACTTCGTCTCAGGCGGGCTTCTTAAATGAAAGCCTAGTCAGCTCGAGGCAAAACGTGGGAAAGGTAATGGTAGGGACTGACCAATCATTGGCATATGGTATGATAGGCCTACCCATAATTCCCCTCCCCCCTCACTTCATCCAGACAAGAGGTCACTTAATTGCAAGAAAGCCTTGTGAATGCATTGTTGCTCCGTAATCTCTTCATTTTGGGGAGGATATAGTCTGATCCCAACTGATTCCCACTTGTATCAACATTACAATTTACACACAAATACATTACAAACAAAACACACAAATCCAGTGATGATTTATTATTTTCTTTAGTAAATATTTTATTCCAACCCTCTCTTAGATCTACATTGATCTGTGTAGATCAGCTGTAGCACCATATGTACCTCTAGATCCTGGCCGTTCACTATTGTCCATTACATTGGCATTGTCGTGTAAATCACTTTCGTTTTCTAGACTTAGATCTAGATCTTCAGCTGATTCTAAATCACTATCTGGATCATTGCAATCAAATTTAACCTCCTCATCATCAGACTGATCAAGAATATCCTGTACTTTGCCAGTGGGATATGGAGTCATCTTCCGAAAACAACAAACTTTCACACAGAAAGGAAACATCATTTATTTATAGATTACTATTCTACAGTAACTGACTCCAGATTTTCAGAATAGCCAAAAGTACTCAATAATACATACAGGATGGGGGGGGGGGGGTGTCGTCTCCCCACACCAATTGAGCGGTGACTCTGTAGTATATAACAGAATAAGAACAACACCTGCTAATCGGTGTTTCAGTTTCAAAGCGTTAAGTACGGTCAGCGCTCCAGAAGTTTCATGGCATTGTGTAACATTTTTAACCATTGTTGAGATAAGGGAATTAATATATGCAGATATAATGGAAATGATTTATACTCCCCTTTTTTAATTATTGTTTTCCTGTTATGTAAGTGAACATAATTTTTTGGACTGGTGAACCTATCTCTTTTCTTTCATCCTGGTCTAGTCCGTCATTACAATTTGAGGCTGCATGGGCACTGACAAACATCGCATCAGGTACTTCAGCTCAAACTCAGGCTGTGGTGAATGCAGGTACGTAATAGTCTAGGGTTGAGTATAGTTGTGAATAAGTCTTGTGCAATTATGCTGGTTTTGCATAAAGATTCTTATGCTTATTTGGCTGAATGATGACATGTCAGGCATAGTTCTCCTTGAGGTTAGAAGGTAATGGTCAACTCAAGGCATGTTTCCTGTATATCTCTAACTTTTGACCATTTTTACACCTTGTTATTGCCCATTGACTGCAATTGAGCTCTGCGATTTTTTAACTTCAAATATTTTAATGAGTTGTTTGTTTTTCATAAATGGTTAACTAAGAAATAAGTTAAAATATTCTTTTCTTCTTTTTTTCTCTCCCAGCAGTACCATTTTTCTTACAATGAGTTTGTTTTTTTATCAATGGTTAACTAAGAAATAAGATAAAATATTCTTTTCTTCTTTTTTTTTTCTCCCAGGAGCAGTACCATTTTTCTTACAACTTTTAAGATCACCACATCAAAATGTGTGTGAACAGGCTGTGTGGGCATTAGGCAACATTATTGGTAAGTGACTACCTTTGTTAGGTGCATGTACTTTTAATGGATAAACCAAGGACTCCTGATAAACAAAATGTTAATGGTTTACTTTACATAGATGCTGGTATTGTAGGTAGAAAACATGAGAGTAAAAAATGAGAAATCGACTTCTTTATATCCTTTTCTGGTCATTGTGAAGAACATCTGCCTACTGCCCTGATATGCATGACAATAGGCAGTCTGAACCCAAATTATAAAATGGTTGGTGACCTTTTGAAAACTACAGAAACTTGTAGAACTTTGTTTTCTGACTACTTTGATTCTAAAATGAGTAAAATGAGTCAATATTTAAGGAAGTTATAAACTTTTAATTTTAATAAATTGGCCTCCTTTTATGTCATTTTCACGACATGGTCAAAATGCCATTTTTGTCAAAAACTCAAATGAAAAAAAATATTTATACAGTAGCCTCAGAACTTCATGAACTTACTGAAAAACATGCACAAACAAGCATTTTTGGGCCAATCAGCCGATGTTGTAAACATGGCTAAATAAGCCGATTTTCAACTTATATAAAATTTTTATTTTTTTACCTATAATGATCAATCTGGTATCAAATTAATCAGAAAAAAAAAGCTCTACAAATATATCGTAGTACCAAAAATATGAGTCCCGTGATTGGTGGACAACAAAAGCACAAAGTCAACAGAATTGGACCATTTTGCCAGTTCAATTACGCTCCGAACACTTACTGTACTAATTGATTTTCACCCTCATGAAGCAGATGAAAAAGCTGGACCAACAGCTGATTGTCCAGGGTGACATACTTTGGTAGGCTATAGGAGATTTTTTCCACAGTAAAGCAATGACTCTCGGAGGGCCTTGTTCATTGTCTACAAGATGTGTAAATGAGAATAATAATAAAGTTTCAGTACAATGTAATATTCAGTGGTGATGGTTGTCCGCGGAAATCCACGATTTTATATTATAGGCTTGGGAGGAATTTCTGCTGATCCGCGGGCCTCTTCCTTGCTATTTCCTCCTTTTTCTTCCTTATCCTTGATTTCCTACAGAGTAGCAATGCATCTCAGGCTCTAGTTGGGCCCCCGATAAAACTACAATATCCTTTTAAGCCTACCACGAAGTTCTTTGTTGTCACCGGAAGTAGCGCTCTTCTTTTGTTTTTGGTCTACACCGGAATTTGTTCTATGTTTACTGCCCTCTGTTTTCAAATGATCTCAGATAGCCTAGACGCTAGATCTAGTCAAGTGTCAGTGTGATCTGCATTAGTGCTAGACTCTACATCTAGAATCTAATCCTTGACCCTAGATCTAATGACAAAGATCTACTTCCGATTCTCGTGGTTCCTGGGCTGGCATTTTTTTTTTTGGTCGGGAGATAATAAACCTGGGAATTTATTTCAGCTGTGTAGTTTTTGTTACGTATATTTTTTTTTTGCTCTATCCTAAAGGTGCAGTTGGTCACCTATAAGTACAGATACCAAAGGGATAACTTAAAAAATTTAATATTTTGTTTTTGTTAGCTCCCTAGATTGTGCAAATTCAATTATATTTGTTTGAATAAATCAGCGGCATTATTTAGATACAGCAAATATAAAACTAATTTTGTTATGTTAATTTATAATCCAATAGTGATCATTTATCTAGTTTCTTCTACTCTCCACTCTCGATGACAAATGACAGGCACGATGGTCGCGGTAGCGTATCGCCATTACAGTAGGAATAATAATGGAACTACAAGCCTTCACCCAGTAGCGTATACAGCCGATGTACTGGAAATGATAGGGATAAGATTCACAGCTTCACACCAGCAACACACTTAAACTGCAGTCTGGAAGGATAGATAGAGAATTCACAACCTCACAGCAGTTAATCACACATTTCCCAGAACCACAGGATAGAATCAACGATACAGGTTTTTTCATCTGACGGCTTGGCTGGAGAGTCGAAATTTATATCAGCTCATTTTGACGGTCTCAATGACATAGAATTGGGAGTTGGCATATATCCAGTTCATCATAAATATCAGCTTTTGGAAAGGTAAAGGTTGAAAGATCTAGTCTATAAAAATCTGATTGACATTAGGGAATGATGTGAACCGTAAAACCTTTTCTCAAAAGCAAATGGAAAGGTTACCCTCAGTTCTTACTCTCTAATTGTTGTCTTTGATCTTCTTAGTTCTGCATTGATTGATTTTATTTGTATGAAATAATTTGCAATATTTTTTTTTTTAAGGTGATGGTCCTGAGTGCAGAAACTATGTCATTGGTTTGGGTGCTGTGCAGCATCTGTTGACTTTCATCAATCCCAACATCCCCTTGCCATTCCTGCGTAATGTGGCTTGGGTGATAGTTAATCTGTGTAGAAACAAAGACCCACCACCTCCAGCGGCAACTATTGAAGAAATACTGCCGGCTTTGTGCACCCTTATCCATCACTCAGATGTCAATGTAGGACATTTTTTTTTCAATTTTTTATTTAAATCAGTTGTCCTTATGTTTCCTTAATATTAGATGGATGTGTGTTGTGGTTGGTGCTATTATTTTTTAAAGACTGATATTGCTCACTGTTTCAAGATACAACACGGCTATATCTTGAAGAGGTTGATTACATTTTTTATTTATTTCTGCACAGATCTTGGTGGACACAGTGTGGGCCCTCTCATATTTGACAGATGGTGGCAATGATCAGATTCAGATGGTGATTGGCAGCAATGTTGTCCCTTTTCTTGTCCCCTTGCTCTGTCATCAGGATGTAAAAGTGCAGGTATGTCCCCATTTTTGACCTAGTGGCCTTTATTGGACAAAATGACTAAGTTTATCAGGCTCAAGATTTCAGATGGACTGAAATATTTTCAGTGGCAGCTCAAAAGACCTGAACTTTGAAGTGAAAGAATTATTTTTCTCGTTATACCTCATCAGTCTTATATGGAAACCTGGGTATAGGGGAAATCTGACATGGTAGAATTTTGTAGTTTTTCCCCTTTATTAAATCTTATATCCAAAATCCATAACTTGCAATATTTGGCTGTTAGTAAAAACCTTCGTACGAAATTTCACTTGTGATGTATGCCAAAAGCTGGTTACGCACTGAGTTTGGTAGTTGCAGGGTTCCCACCACTTCGGAAATCTCTGAAATGGTGGTGGGGGGGGGGGGGTTCTCAGGGAAAACACCCATAAAAACATTCGGGGGAAAACGGAAACACCGGGAATTTTCCCCAAATTAATTTTCTTTAGAAAGTTGAATGCGGAATCCAAGGAAGGCTTCCCTCTCATCTATTATCCACTGCATGGTTCCACTATCGATTTAAAAATTTAGCATATGTATGATTCTCCCGTCTTGTGTATTAAAGCATCTCTGAGAATAATTGTTTTTCAGTGTATCTAGTATAGTCTAGAAATCTAAATATATAAATTCTATAGATCTAGTTATTGATGTTTTTCATGGGTCTTCTTTTTTTGTTGTTCTACCATCACTAATCCAGCTGTCAATGTCTACTTACTACACTAGATTCCAAATCCAGATCTATTTTAGTAATTTAGATATAGAATCTTAGACAGTACTCAATAGATCTAAATTTAGTTGTAGTAGATTTCTAGCTATTGAGTGATGTTATTTGTCTTGATTCCTTGGGCAGTTTATTCTACATAAATGAAGCCAAAAACGCGAAGGATCTTTTACTGTAGTATTTTTAAGATTTACAAGGTGTCATAATTACGATAGAATCAGATGATCTTCAACTTCCCCCTGGTATATAATGGTGAACCGACTTTTGTAAGTAGATGGGAGCCCAGGTTCAGGTATTGAAACGAATAACACAGATAGTAAACGTTACTTGTTCATTTACTGGAATCCAGTGCAATCCTTGTAATATTAGTTTAATGTGATCGCACTTGTTTGGTCTGGTGATTAATATAGCTGCATTGTTTTGGGTCACTTGCACATAATTTAAAGATTGTGATAGAAGACCTGCTAAGAGAGAGTTGCAGTAATCCAATCTCAACAAACATCGTTACATTTAATTTCATTTTCATTAAGATCAATGATGGCATTTTCAAATTTTTTTTTTATAGATAAAAATTGTGTCTGTTTTTCATCATTAAATTTTAATGTTTTGGTTATCCACATTTTAATGTTCTGAAAACATTGTTTAGTGACAAGAATCATGTTTGACAAATCCATCTTGTGATCATGTTCATTTTCTTGACCAGAAAATTTTACATTCAGGATTTTTTTATAACTTGCATAGGGATGCTGTGAGCTGGATTGGCTAAGTGGATAGAGCACTTTTCCTTCACCTCGGAGACTGGGGTCTAATTCCCGTGCAGAGGAATTTATTGTTTCCCATCCATGCGCTCTCCAGTCTACCCAGCTGTAAATGGGTACCTTATCCTCTTCAGGGTTCGGTGACGGTAAAGACAGCGAGGGAGAGGACTGGGCACCGCCCTCAATATGCTGGCCCAAGAACAGTGAAGGCTCTCACACTTTATTCCCCTACGACTGAAAGGTTTTGGGACTACCTTTACCATAGGGATGTTGGCGCCTTTAAAAAAAAATTCTGATAATTTGTTGGACATTGACCTGGTGGGATCTTCCCCTTTTTTCTCACGGATTTGTCCGTTTTGCAGGGGTCCCAACAGCAAATATTTATTTGCTCAGATTAAGCAGTATGTTTTTATATCTAGATTTCTTTTCCAACTCCACTCTTCCCTAATTGTCTGGACAATTATGGATGGCGCCGAAGCATGGTGACTTGCTTGCGTCCTTCAGTAGCTGAGCAAGGATCAACAACTTCGGCGTAGGAAATATTTTTTTAATGTGCAATATATAGACCGGGTCTGCCGGTTTCCAATAGGCTATAAGTATTATTTCTCACTACCCAGTTAGAGCCAGGGTTGAATATTTTAAAACATATAATACTTTATCCTGTCTGGACTCGGAATTGAACCTGGAACTTCTTCAGAGGGAACACCTACCATTTGAGCTGCTCATTGGTTGGACCTTCTTGTATTTTAATATGTCCACTCATTCTCACCTAGATCGCCCGATACAAAAGGGTGCACTTTTCTATAACGGGTAGAGATGCACCTCTAACTAGCGTGTGATCTGAGGGCGAATCACAGAGCTGGGAGGAGTTCAAGATGAGCCAGTGATCCAGTGGTTACATTGCATTGCACACCTTTGGCCAGTGTCGAGCTGGGAGAAACTGAACACAAGCCAGCGGTCGAGTGGTTACATTGCATTGCATTGCACAACACCTTTGGCCAGCGTCGAGATAAGCTCTCTGGGCTGGGTACCGCCGCTCTTCGCACCCCTTTATTGCGTGGGTAACAAGGTAGTGCGAGAGGCGCTGACCTTCTGACTTTTGCTGCTGCATAGACCTGGGGTGTGGTCGAAGACAAGGTCGTATGTCGAGATAAGCTCTGTAAGCAGTGGGAACAAACAGGAATGATTTGGGGCGAGTTTTTCGGGTACAGGGGAGTACCTTAGATCTATCAGAATACATGGAGGGTGGGGGATGGTCAGACGTAACCAGTAGGGACATGATGTGTGAAAAAGGGCCTAAAACAGCTCCATTGCGCCATTACTTAAGTGGGAATGCGTTAAAAGTCCTATTCGACCACTTTTCAAGGAGTCCTATGAAATGCCTTTTCGAAATCTACAAAGCCACAGTACATTTTACATTTGTTATTTTAATCTGTTTTCTTGCATCAGCCACACAACATAGATTGCATCTAATGTATCCCTTCTTGGCATAAAACCAAACTAACTTCTATCTTTCTTCTTAACACTTTCGCAAAATTTTCTTCAGGAGTTTATAGTGACTTGTCTGTGTCATGAAAAAGGCATCTATTGCAGTGTAAATCCCTTAGTCTTGCATAACGCTGTCCTTGGAAGACCATCTGCATGTAATGAAGAATCTTACTGTCCTCGAGGTGTTTTCTAGAAACTGAGCTTGCACCCTCAGGCTCAGCACTGTGGATTTAGAGACTCTATACCTTGAAGAAAAAATATAATGAGTAAGACAATGATGCACGGGATGATGACATGGATGGCAATAAACAAACTGATGTCATTGAAAGGATAGCACTGGGCCCAGGACTTGACGATCCTTCTATTATTATTACTTACAAGTGGGACACAGTTATGAAAATAACAACTGAACTATCACAAAGAGCTATTAAACAGCACTGGGCAATCGCTGAACCATTCAACAGTTGAGTGGATCAACTATCTATCATGACTGACCTAGATTCCACACTGTAGGTCTACACACCATCCGCTGTTGAATCGTAATGGTAACACTGTTCATTTTTTCTCAGTTCTAAAGTGTATTCCCTTCAGGTTTGTGGTTAAGAACAAAATGGCTGAGACTAGAAATGTTTTCAAAGCAATTCCACATGAGATATATCTAGATCTAGAAAATGTAGTGAGGACAAAACCGATTCTAGATCTACTGTTGCAAAAATGGGTCATGACGTACGAACTGCAAAGTAAATATCGACGTACGGTAAAGGTCAAGCATTAACCTAAGGTGTCTATGTTGACGGGGGAAAAGGAAGATGCATATATATAGAACAAAAATTAAAGTATACCCAAAGAATGAACTGGTTAATGTGGTTAAAAGGCTGATTGAGGCCATGATCTTGGAAACAACTATTGATGATTTCATTACAAGGAGAAGCACAAGCTCATTATTCACAAATACATTATTCATCACCTATTAATCCCCATTACCATTTCTTTTCTTTTCTTAACAGTAGACTTGTATATCCACATTCTCTTATAAGGACAATTTTAATGGTCCCACTGATATCCCACTATATAAATATTGCGCTATCAGTTGTCAGTGTATAGATTTTTTATTTCTATTTTATTCTTTTTAGAGAGCTCTTTGAAGAGTGCAAGGTTGAAGTTGAAACCAGTTCTCTGTTCCATATTGGACTCATCCATTTTGAGTTTGTCAGTGATCCAGTGTTATGGGAAGTCCATGTTTTCCATACTTCACAGTACCAAAATGTGCCAGTGGAAACAGAAGGTATTTTATTTATTGATATTGAGACAATTTGGTATCCACTCTTTAACTGATTTGGACCTTTAGCTCTTCGTACTTTATGTCTGACTTGTTTATGTGTTTTTCTGTTAAATTCGTTACCTTAACCTTTTACTGTTCCCCAATTTTGAAATGAAAATGTGTTTACTCTTCGCTTTTGGATCATTGTTTTCATAAAAAGTGACGACCTCGGTCTTGCTGGTTGGGTTTTATTTTGTCATACAAGGAATTAACAAAGCAATCTGGACTTTATCCAAAATGAGGTAGATATTTAAAAATAAATATGGTTGGACAGATTTTAATCATAGTCTTAGAGTAGCTGCAATAACCTCTTTTATTAGATACTACGTGAACCACTGCTGAAAAGAGATTTAATTTATTTCAGAAATGAGGCCACAGTGGTACCTTGAAGAGGATATACCGTATAAGGAGATGTGGCCAGACGATTACCTGTGGTATCCTTACATGCTCCAGAACAAGAAATTTGAAGCATACTTCAAATTTGACGGAACAGACATAATTTTGGACCATTGGGTGAAAGAAATTGGAAGTAAAGAAAGTAGTAGCTAATGATATTAGCTTCTAAACAAAGTGCTCTTATATTCTAATGTAGTTGCGTGAATAGGAATTACAGTGAAATAATCGCAACGATGTGATGTGAGACATTTTGTGTAACTAGTTACAAAATATTCCAGACTTTACGGACCATTTGCATCTGATCTCATCTACCATCAAATGGATCATGTCATGTGTATCACGAACTCAAATATTTTACATCAATTACTCTTCATGGTAAGGTTGGCTCATCTAATTTTACAGTCACAAATATTGTAGTTCATGGTTGTTAATTTATACCACAAAGTTGAGGGCTTTGTGACGAAATGAAAGGTACACACTGTCACTTTTAATTACAATAATGCGTAATTTGTGCATTAAAAAATTTTGCTCTGACGCATTGCATAACAATTTTAACTCCTAGTTGTAAGGCGATGCCCTGATATGGGGGGTCCAAATGATAAACTTTCTGCTGATACTCATGTAAATTTTTAAAAAATTTATAAAGTTACATATCATCATGAAAAGGCAATACCAGCTTTGGTCTTTCTGATTTGTCCCTTTTTTTTCCTTTTGGTTACTTTCGTGGACTTGTTTTTGGCAGTCTCAATGGTTTTTGTTTCTACAAGTATCAGTACTAGTTTCTGCTTTCTTTTTGGTATTTTTCTTTCTTTCTCTTATTACCTTTAGCCTCAACTAACATTTTTTGTAAGGACTTGAGGTTAAGATTTCAGACTGCTCTGTCCTTCTTTTCTTTTTTGACATCTTTTTTTCTTTAATTGGGAGTGGCGAAATAGCACTTATTGGGACATACCCTGGCTGTGGTTGTTAAGCTGGAGTCAGGCATTCATAAATGATCAGCATGTTACCCAGTGAATTTGAATTTAATGACTATTGGATAAGAAGATGAAATTTCATGAACTGAATGCCATATTTCAGCACAGCCCCGTTTGTGGCATTCATGACAATAATAGGCATTTTCAAAACCTGTACAGTGGCAACTATCTCCAACTCCCCAACCATTGTCTTTGGATTGGACATGTCCTCAACTCTTTCAAGAATGT
>JAUEKS010032898.1:0-10352 GCA_031762815.1 Tylodina fungina
TGTGTTGTGAAAAATTTGGCGACATGTAGGGCAAGCACCTTGATTATTTTTCCTGTTTATGAACCCATTAACTCAAAGCAGTTGAGAAACCTCGGTGCCATTGACTTGTAAACGGGACCTCATTGCTAGTCCAGGACTACTATGCGCAATGAAAAAAAGGGCAAACATGAACTTTTGTATGATACATTTGTTGTTTTCTGCAGATATAGAGACACTCTCTACTAATACTGGCAAGAAGCTGCTGGTGGGCGGATGGTGGGGAATGTGTAGGAAGCCCAACTATATGGGAGATCTGTTTATGGCCTTCTCATGGTCACTCACTACAGGTTAGTTCTTTGTATACATTTAGGGAATGGCTTACTCTCAAAATAATAAACAGGGTACCAACATTCCCAGTAAAAAGTAGATAAAATAAAAATACTTTGTTACAGAAATACTTAATTTGTAGTTTTTGGCCCCAAGATTTTGATCCATGGGTGATTGAGCGACAACTTTTAATTAAAGTCACGGCCGATAAGGGGAAGTTATTGGCATCAGCCAAGACAGTGCTTGAGAAACCAGAGCGTGAACACAAAGACAGCAGACAGAAACGATGGATCAGAACAAATGTTTTTGAGCTATTTGACTATAACAATTTTGATCATGATGTCAACGATGATCATGACCCAGAGTTGCCTGGGCCTGATGAAAGTGATGAGTCAGGCGGTGAATTTACCCCAGATACGGTATAATATTATTATGGGTAAAGCTCATCTTGTGCATGGATGGTGAAATCTAAGGCTACATCTATGCTTTTTTATTCAGACTGCTTCTATTACTGGATCACTATAATAATTCAAACAGTTGGCAGTGATGTTGAATCTAGTGACAGGGTGTCCAGAAAAGTTGAAAATTGGTTCTTATTTTATGTGTTGATAGGAAAAGTTGGATTTTGGTTTTTCAAAACCAGTCAAATTTGAAAGGAGAATTGCAATAAAATCGTTAAAATAACCAGATAAAGATAAGGCAAATATTCTACTACAACAAAACAAATTGTAGGTTAAAACAGTAGAAGCAATTTTAAATTCGCCAGTTGAGTTGTTGTTTATAAACGCTGTGTATATTTTACTTATATTGTTTTGTAGATCTAGTTAGGTCTAGATCGAGCTCTACGTGTTACTATTATATGGCATCGGTAGCCTAGCTGTTAGGCTGCCAGACTCTTGATCGAGAGTTCGCGGGGTCGAATCCTGGCAAGGCTAGGTATCCTACATTGTGTTCTTGGGAAAGGCACTTTTCACAAATTTTCCCACCCCACCCAGGTGTACAATTGGTACCCGACTATAGACAGTGAATGATATTGTCAGTATAAAAGTATGAGTGCCTAACTGGCAGCCTTTACTGTATACTCCAGAGAGTTGAGCTGTTTCAGTATGACATTGGTCTGTTGGGGTAATAGTGTGTTAAGCGCCTTTGAGCACATCTAGTGGAGATGGCGCTATAGAAATGACACATTATTTATTATATTTTGCAGGAGAAATTTTGAATTTGTTCTTTTAGAATTTGTAGCTCTAAAGTAGAAGAGAAACAACACCTAAAGATAGTATGTGGTCAACCCCTAAAGATAGCTCAGGCTACCCTGTGATCAGGGACAACAGCCACAATGGTCTTTATGGATTAAACCATGTAAAACGGAAAAAAGGACCATAAAATTTTGATTAGCGATCTGGATCTTGATCCTTTTGACAAGTTTAGCCATTAGTGAGAACTAAATCTTGCCCTATGTTATACTTCATTGCCAAGTCTAGATCTATATTTAACTTCTCTTCTTTCTGAACTATCTAGGTCTTAGGTGTATTATAATTTTAGATTTGTTTTAGGTATCTAGGTTCTCGATCTAACGCTGGTGTTACATTCTAGATATATCAGGATGAGATTTTATATCTAGTCTAGAACTAGACTTGTTGGGTCTACAAGTTGACCATATTTATTGACATACTATAGTTCTAGAGTCTAGATCTAGAGATGATGTGTGAATAAAAATTAGGCCTAGCTTTTGAGCACTATATTCATAAGTATTGTACATTCAATTCAATTTATCATTGGCTTAGATATAATTTAGTGCACCGTACATGGCAGTGTCCAGGAATGATAGCAGCATTTAATGTATTCAGACTAGATTTAGAATCTAGCTTGCAGCTAATCCAACAAGAGGGAAATATTTGAACAGCATTTGCTGTTTAGGCTGTACTCACGAAAATATCCAACACTGTTTGTGTGTACATTTTGTTGTTAGGGACTTTCTGTTTTCAGTATAGATCTTGATCTATACAGGGTGTCACATGATAATATTGTTTGGCACTCTCGTCTAGATGGATTCACCACCCCTTGGCGGCATACCTTCGCATTTTTTCCTTCTCTTACTAACTCACCAGCAGTTGGCGGAATCATTGCTAACGGTAGAGCAGCTAGTTATCGTGTTGTGTGCACAGATTCACAGAGAACGAGGGACAGTAAGCAGCTGAGAATCAAACCCAGGTTGAGCAAAATAGAAATATAACAATATCCTATGTGTAAGACCAGTGGAATTTAAAAGAGACATGATCTTGGATGATCTCAGTGACTCCCCTTATCGACCATAACTTTAGAGTTTGAGTTAAAGTTTTATGTCACTTGCAACCCAAATAGGTTTTTTTAAGTGACAGAATGTGTCTTCAACTCTCAAAGCACACCGAAAACACAATCAATAGAATTGAGTCCATGGTGTGGGTTGGAGACTCCTAATGAATTGTGTTGCCCTGTGGTATACTAATAGTTGAATGTGTTAGTGGTACAGATGGTATTCAATGATTTACATTGATGAGGAACACAATCTCCTTGATCTTTGATTGCAGGTGTGGCACATATCTTTCCATACTTCTACCCCGTGTACTTCCTGGTTTTACTGGTGCACCGTGAGCGCAGAGACAATGAGCAGTGTCAAAAGAAATATGGTGCCAGCTGGGATCAGTATTGTGAAAGAGTCAAATACCGTATCTTTCCATACATCTACTAAAATGCTACCATACGAGTCTCACTGAAATTATTAAATGTTGAAAATGAATTGTGAAGTGATCAAGAGTTTACCTAATGAAAGTTTGGTTAGTAAATCAGTTCTTTGCTACAAGACAGATAGCATTTTTATTCCTCCAGAGGCTTTTTTTAGTTATGTAAAGCTAGAAGCTATGAAAAATGACTTTTGTATGCAACCTTAAAAATGTCCAATTGTGTTTATATTTTTGTTTTATCATTAGAATTTTATGATGGAGATAATTTTAAAGAAATGTGACTTATGTCAGACCTGCCAACCTTTCTTCCCAGCGTTGAGGGAGAGTAAATTCTAAAATGAGGGAGACTGGGTCATTTTCAGGGAGACATTACTTGAACCATGAAAATACAACAAATAACAATGATCGCATGATAAACAGAATGCTTGGCATATTTTTAAAAATTAAAATAACCTGTGGAACTACTGATCCTAAAATTACTAGATCAAGATCTAGACTGTAGATGTGGAATCTAGATCTAGTGCTAATCTAAATTTTTGTTCAAAGAATAAATCTAATTGCCCTTTATCGAGATCTACTTTTTTATTTTATTTTTTCAATGCTCTAACTAGCGACAGATTTAGATCAACATCGTGGGTTAGGGAAAATTAGCATAAATTACGATAATACTTAGGGCCTACTTTTGACTTTGAATGTGGTGCCCAATATCATTTTTACCTCTGTATGCAATTTTAAAATTCGCATTGCAAACCTTACAAAATGCGTACATTCGGTTCCTTTTACATGGAAACTCCGCCGTGTAGAAATCACAGAACATCGTCAGATACTTTTCTTTTGCAGGAGCAGTGTCGGAATCACAATCAGGTTTTCGCTTCGACTTCTTTACAGCTCGAGTTGTGTGAGAGAAGTGACAAAGATCCATGAACGAAACTTGCGGTGGAGATCGGAAGTGAAAACGCGCTAGCGACACAGAGCACCGAAGCAACACGTAAAAAATGATTTTTACCGCAAATGGAATATAGACGTACTACTAGTACTACAGAGGATTTACGGTAGAAAATTTGTCCGATGTGGGAGGTTGGGAGATCGAGGTGAATTACAGGAGTCTCCAGCAAACTGCGGGAGGGTTGACAGGTCTGTTATGTGATTATCACTGCAGGCATGTATAAATTCATTGAGTGTTTAATACTCACCATGTTTTTCTGTTATTGAAACATCTGGCAAATCATGAAATAAGCAGCTAGGCTTCCTTAATAGGTGCCGGTACTATTTAACGGCTAAATTTCTATTCCTGAGACATTGGAGGCAACTTTTTAATGACCTTTA
Source organism: Tylodina fungina (assembly GCA_031762815.1). Lineage (NCBI taxonomy): Eukaryota > Metazoa > Mollusca > Gastropoda > Umbraculida > Tylodinidae > Tylodina > Tylodina fungina. The sequence goes on from JAUEKS010032898.1 coordinate 4,353, forward strand.
CAGTGATTATTACTGGGCCCCCTCACTCAATTTGTATTCCAGACACCCTGGTCAAAATTAATATGTAGAGGTTAACAATCGCTTTCCCATTACTTGCTATGCATTTACAGACAGGAAATACGAAGCTTGTATGTTGTTAAACTTAATATCGTACCCAGAAAGCTGATTGCAACATGTAGTAGTGTCCTAAGTATTTGCCTTCCCTGAAACTTGAATTTAATCAATTGATGTAGAATTCTAGATCAGATCAACAGATGGAAATGTTGTATTGATTTATAGAACTAATTCAAATGTTCAGCTGTCCAATTGGGAGTTTAAAAAAACGAGACCTAAGTATCCATCAACGTTACTCTATCTCTGAAAATTTGAAAAAGAAAAACTGAATGTTATCCAACTGAAATATGCAGAGAAGGTGAAAATTTTCAAGGGAAGAAAATAAAATATTGTAGAGATACCTCCAAAACAACTCATGTCTCATGCACTTTTTTGCAGTACCGGTATTCCTGGTTCACACTTGTTTTACTTTCAGGAAAGAATCAAAAGTGCTGTAAGGTTTTACCACCTCTACATTTCATAGTAGAGTCCTAAAATTTTTTAAAACATTTTTACGAGTTATTCTTGAAGCTACGTCTAAACCTTTTACACCTATTTCATGACAAATCTGGGCTCCAAAAAATAGAGCATTTCTCGAATTACTGATAAGACAAATGAGAAAACAGTCCAATTCTGGATCTGTGTCACAATTTGTGAATTATATTAATTAGTTGACCAGGCTTGTCCCTCACAATAAATTGTTCTTGTTTATTTGTTGAATTATTTCAGGAATACTGACTGTTTGCATAAATACCAATTGTCCCTTGATAAGCATTTGTTACGCTACCACGACCGTGTGTTGCCTACTTTCAGTGTCACCTCCCTACGGTTGCCCATATGGCAGTTAAGTGCTTTTCTTGTTCAAACCACATGTGATTCTTTAGAAAATCCTGAGCAGCTTAGAATGTTCTTATAAATCATACAGAACATCAATAAAATGCTAATTATTAATAAAGACAGTTGGGAAATGAAACACTTGATCTCACACATATTGGAGCATACCATGCTAGCTAAAAATAAAACAAAATATCATACCAGCCTTAAAATTAGTGCTAATTTTATTGCCACAGCTCTTTTTGCAGGATTGCCTGAAATGGAAGCAAACACTTATTGTGCGGATTAGAAAAATAGATACATTGAGGTATATATATATGTGCCTTACTCTAATGGTAGCATTTTAAGTGTGCTCATTCGAGAGAAGTGAGCTGCTTGTCAGCCCTACATAGAATATTTTGTTTGTTGTGCAAAAGGATGTATCAAATTTGGAAAATGTCAAAGAAATTTGCCTTAATTAACTGAAAATGTTTTCAATGGAGGTTACAATACTGTCTTTAGACAGCTCATTTTCCTTTCTATGTTGACTCTATCCCATGTATATCGTTGAGCTTGCCCGATAGAGAAGGGCACATTTTTCTATTACAGATGCACCTCATTCTATGCCATTGTCAAGATAATCTCTGTAGGCTGCTGACCATCACAGCCATATATGACTCAATCGCATATCGTCGGTGTCACAAGCAATCCGGTTAAGTCCAGAAATAAGAACATTTCAGAAAACCCCCTAACACTTTTCTATGGATGTCAACACACCATCTAAGGTCAGTGTTATTTAAATCAACCAATGAAATCGTGAGAAATAAGCTGCAATCAACATGCTTATCTCTGCTGATTGCGAGGTTTCCCGTGCACATTTAATTCAATTTTCTTAGTTTTATCATCTATTCAAAGCTTTAAAAATATACTCACTAATAGGGGTATTATTGTGCATTTAACTGATTGATAATAATATTAAGATGAATTGCATCAGTTTTTTTTAAGACGTTCTTTATTCTTCTGAAAAACAAGGTCAGCTTCACTTAAGCGTTTTGCTTGCGACACCGACGATATGTAACAGAGGCCATGTCTTTTTAGATAGTTTGAGAGGTTCAAACCTCCTACCACACACACACCTGGGCGTGGCTGAAGAAAAGGTCCATCTGAAGCTGACCGAACAAAGATTATGTGCAAGGAAATAGGGGTGGAAACAAACAGGAGAGAAAGAATTGGGTTGGTACCCAAGATCAGTCAAGAGATGGGTTGGTACCCAAGATCAATCAAGATTTACTACGGAGGGAGAAGAAGATAAGATGTAACCAGTAGAAACTGAAAATTGGTCATGTATGTCTCAAAATCAGTCACTACTTACATGGGATAGAGTTTATTTGACTGTATTTATTTATACCATTTTTACCATATTGGTGAACCTCAATATTTTTTTTTAGATGGATTGGAAGACTTCTTTCTACATTTGTGAATGTGAAAAGGTGACAGTTTCATTTGAATTCCACATTATGCATGTTTTTCTGTTAGCTTTATTTTAGATCCATGTGTTCTTACAGCTATATTTCTGAGCTGTTTTATAGGAAAAGCACATACACAAATAATGGAATTTTTGTTTTTTTGTTTTCGCTTTGGTTCCCAAAAAATGGGGAATGTAAACCTAAGCAATTGTACTTGTCGTCTTGCCCTCGCTTTCTCTGGTATGACCAGATCAGTGATTACAATGCATTCCCTCCTCCCCCTCCCTTGTTGTATTCAAATCGTTTTGATTCATAATACTCTGCGACGAAGCTGCTCAGTTGTATACAATATAGTTTTAAAAGCATCAAGAATGGATTTCTTCAGTTTGTACACTTAATGTACATGAGTTTTGTAATGTATGGTTATGTCCATAATTGTGCATCATGGAAACATTCCCTAGATTTAAAATCAACTGACAATGAAGTATAAATTGAATGTCAATTACCTTTTTTGCAGACCTAATGCAAAGGAGTAAATAAAAAACTATATGTCAGGAAATGGAATTCTTTAAACTTTCAATACTTTCAAGAACAAAACAGTCACACTAACATTTGGGTTATTTGTATGATACTTTCTATGGTAAACGTTTTTGGTTATCATACTATCTACGCAAACATTTTTGACTTGTTTGAATATATTATGTCGCCCATGGATTTGTGTCTGGTCTGAATATATTATCTACATTAACTGTGTTAGTAAGAATTAGTAAAATTAAGGGACGTTTTCAGTCACTTACGATTAGTAGATCCTTGGGTTAGCAAAACAAACGTAATTTCTCTCAAAATACTGTTTAAAAAGTAACCTTGTACTTGTATAGAACATGTTAACAAACTTGTATTTTACTCTGTCAAGAACCACAAAGACACTCCAAGCCCTATGCACAAATGATTTTCAGTAGCCTACCAGTTCAATCTTTAAAAATAAACAGTGGGAACTGTTGTGCAAATATATTTTGAAATGCAACAAAATAATTAGGACTTTCTCAAGGTTTATGACGAGACAGGTGTTTGAGCTGTACCTTTGGCGTTATTATATCTGATTTAATGCTATGTAAACACAGATTTGCATTAACTTGACTAGTGCAAGGTTACTATAGATATATATGTGTGTGTGTGTGTATGGCGATGAGAGGTGTACCCGGCTCATTTGGGTTGAAATAATGTTTCTAGCTCTGTTTTATGAAGTGTTGGAATGCCATAAGTATTGAAATGATTGATGAGGTTTCTTTAGTTTCCTCATGTCTTCCTTCCTGTGGTAGTTCACACAGCTCTTTAAGAGGCAGCTCTTGGGATGTCAGTTATGATGATGCACTCAGTATGCAGTCACAGAGAATGTGAATGAAAACATTTGACACATATGCGCATGCTCGCGCGCGCGCTCACACACACACACACACACACACACACACACACAGAATTTATAATTGATTAAACAAAGTAAGTCAAGATTTTATTGGGGTGGTGAGTTGATAGTGAATTCATTTTATTGAGGCGCACAAAGTCTGCGTGATTCAAGACAAGCATAGTTACCTTAATCATTTTCCCACCATCCTATATGGGTAATGCTTAATATTGTGTCTATTCGGTATTACTCTTGCCTTTGTTGAAGTTCCAACATTTTGAATTGTCACCTTGCTTTTCATTGCCGAAGACATCAAGATTTTGTATCAGTTCATCTAATATTTTCAGAGAATGTTTTTTTTTTAACATTTTACCTAGGAGCATAAATCATGAACACATCATTAGTCATCCATCATATCATTCATTCATTCACCATATGAGGCTGCTGAAACTTTGCATTGCAAACATGCGTCCTTTCATGTTCATATTGTAAATATGTTTTTAAAATTAGCTTTTTTGTGGCGAAGTGTATGAGATGAAAAGATATTGTGAGTGTGCTTAAAGTAATTTCCTTACATGTAAATTATTTATGAACTGTGTTCTCTAACTTTTTGCACAAAATGTATAGGTTTTAAACTACTAGATCTTTATTCTGTAACAAATCCTATCACACCCTACACTTTATGAAATTATATTAGTGTTCTTTTAATCCTAGTTGGTATATTATTTCTTTGACTCGGTAAGATGTTTAAAATTTCGTAGTTTGAAACATGACTTATCCAGACCAGATGTATTTCCAGAATAAAATTACAGGCGGTTGGACCATATCCCTTCCCACCCCTACCCCAAGTCAATATAGCAAAATGCCCACTATGGTTCTCAGTTTGATATGCAGTAGCAAATGAGAAAGTAGGCCATTATGTAGTTCAAAATCCGATTCTGTCCAAAGTAGTTCTTTATTTGAATGATTGATTTACCATAAGGGGGAACCACTTGTTGAATTGGGTCTACCTCACTGTAGTAGGACAATTGAGGACAGAAACCAGCTTCCTTTCTCTCATATTGGGTTGACGAGTAGATTGTAGATGAAGGATTCCCCAGATCAAAAGCAGTCCTTTCAAGCCATTCAGCTTCCAGGATCGAAGCTTATCCTGGTTTCAGTAGCATGAAAATGAAACAAACAGTAAGAGATTTTATCCATCACTTCCATGATTGTATGCTAGTCTTATCGCAGAATATTTTCCAGCCGAGGTGGTACCTGGGTTGGGTGAATGAATTTTCTTGCTTAAGGAAGGAAAAATACATGCCCCCCCCCCCCCCCCCCTTTCCAATCTATCTGTTCATAATAGTTTTCCCTGTGTGTCCACATCTGCCCTACCCCTATTACATGGCATAACTAAAGTCTTTGATAAATGTCAGCTGACAGCAGACCTTTTGAATTTCGAATTTGAACTGGAACCGAGGGTGTATCTGAGATTAGTTCATTTGGTAAAAGATATTTAAATAAAGCTTATTCCTAAAGACCAAAGTGGCATCTGATTCCGTTCAGCACCACCAAAACAAAGGCTGTTAGTCTAACTCAAAATCAATGCGAAACAAAAACACTTTCTGTTTGCCGTCACTTACCCTTCAGAAGTAGGTCTACTCAGTCAAAATGTACTAAAAAAATACTCAAAAAATTCTCAAAAAGTACTTCTGTAAAAGTATTGGAGTAGAGTAAAGTACTGGTTCTCGAAAATATACCGAAGTACAGTAAAATTACCGAAAATTGTAACGCAATACAAGTACCGGAGTAATTGTACGCCATTATAACCAGCTCTGCCTAATAAGTCTAGAGTAGTCTTTCCGAGCCATTCGGCTCATAGGGCCGGAGCATATCCCGGTTTCAGTAGCATGAAGCGGACAGTGACAGATTTTTATCCATCACTTTCTGGATAGAATGCTAGTATATCACAGAATTCTTTTCCAGCAGAAGCTGTACCCATTTTCACCTGGGTTGAGTGGAGCTTAAGGAGAAACACATGTGCCTCTGATGGTCCTCGAACCCGGTACCTTTCGATCCACAGTCCAGCGCTCTATCCGCTAGGCCACAGCGTGGGCCGCCCTATGGTCGAGTGGTTAACCATTTGGCTTCAGATGCGGACGACCCAGGTTCGAATCTCCACGGGGGCAGATTTCGAAAGTTGGTCGTGTGGGCGTTTTCATGGCGATCCACCCCCGTCCTATC
>JAUEKS010033009.1:0-10351 GCA_031762815.1 Tylodina fungina
TAACTTATTTTCAGGATTGGAACTTTGCTTTTTGACACAACTTTGTTGCTATTTTATGTCCCATGAGCGGGCACTTATATGAATTTTTTTATCGGGCAGGGGGCACTTAGAGACTTAAAATATATAATAAAAATTCCGTTACAAGCAAATTGCGGGCACGTAGGCGAAGCGGGCACTTATGTGGCAGGCTCTTATGCATAGGCCACGGTAACAAACAAATGCACTTTAAAAAAATGATATACGGCCCAAGGCCGGTGCTTCACGCAAGTGCACGGTTCGCACAAGCGCATGCATTGACTTTCTCCCGAGGTGCGTGCACTTGCGCAGCATATACTACAATAATGTAGCATTCTTATATAGCGCCATTCCCCACATACATGGGCTCAGAGCACTTTATACTAGCAATGTACAAAGATACAAATGCAAATAGCAGGGTGATGATAAGATAAACAAACGATCATGCTATAGTGGTAAGAAAAGAAGAGAATAAATACAGACATAATTATATACAGCAGTGATCACATCCATACACATGCATGGATTCTAGCTGAATTTTAACTGGGGTTTTTTTTTACATTATAATGTCTCATGCTTCTTGATCATAACAAATACTTTAAATATATAGATTTGAAAAAAGAAAAGAGAACTCAAAGCATTGAAGAGAAAAAGGAAGTCTGAAGCAGTTTTAGAAAATTAGATTCAGAGACAAAGAGAGAGCAAAAGTGAGACAATAAGACACCAAAGGGAGATACAGTAAAACTGAAAAAGGACATTACCAACTCAGGCAATTCAGGAATAATTTTCAGCAAAGTCTGGATATCATCGTCATTCTCAGGCCTGAAAGTAATGGCGAGAATATTAACTTGTTGAAATAACAACAAGTGCAACAACTGTCCTCTAGATATGATAGCCTCTTAGGTGATCCCTTGAAAAGATCCTCATTCTAACAATCCTAGATCCTTTGGATAACAATGTAATGCAACCATCACCACAATCAGTCAATTGGTATCGGTAATATAGGACAAGAAAATCTTTAATGGAAATGTTACATATTTATTGTATTTGTATCCTCAGATGATCATGGTAAACATGAATTGGTTTTCCAAAATTAGTTCATCATTTTCACATAATTCATTTCAAATAGAGTTAAATACAATAGTAGTAGAATATATGTTCTGGAGAAATAGACAGTTGGAACAAATAACCTGTACACTATACAACTTGTGTGTGTTTACTGGTTATAGTGTTTCTCAACTACAAAGTGCATTTTCATATGGAAGAAAGAAGTAGAGGGCACCGAGTGAGTGAAGACTGGTGCCTATATAGTGACTGCCATGATGAATGATTGGGACCAACAGAAGGACTAATCTTGATACATCCACAATTTATAGCCGTATGGCTATAGCCATAGCAAAGTTGTGATCCTAGAATTAATAAAAGTCCACATTGTCAAGGGAATTTGATAATGTGATCTATGAAAATACAATAACCTATGCTGCCCTGGAAAGGTTGCCTATAAAAGCTTTCTGTTCAGGATGACCTTTGGTGAATATCTTTGAGCATGACTTGTTATCCATCTCGCCAAGTATCATGCTCATCCGTAACACAAAAATTTGATCTATATCTCATTATTTGTGCACACTAAAACTTGAAATAGTGCACATACTGTTAACTGTACAGGCTCACTATGTGTAATCTATTAATCCCAATCTCAGAAAGTTTCTAATATAGAAGAGATATTAAAGTTTCATGTTGAAAATCTTGAACACAAGAGGTATAAATCAGGAAAACCGGACTCAGTGTGAGCTAGCTGCAGACTTGTTATTTGATTCCAGTTGCCATATTAAAATAAGCCCTTTGCAGGAGCAATTTAATTTTGTTTCTGGGCTAATTTGCTCCAACTCTTTATTTAACCAGAGTTAAAATAAAAAGAAGCTAAACTATGAGCAAGATTTTTTGCAATTTGGGAGAAGAAAAAAAACTCCAGTACACGCAACTCCAAAAAATGCTAAGATACTTACAGGCCAGCAACACAGCGTGGGATTTGTTGGCTTCCATCACGAGTATCATACAAGGCCTGTGTGCCATCATGACACTCCGTCAGAATGAAAGTAGCAGACATGGTAGGGTAAGGAGGATACTCCTGTATGTCTGAAGGAAAGAGGCAGGGGTCCAAAAATCTCACGCTTTGAAGGGCACTCGTTGAGGATACGTTGAATACCGCTATGTTAAGACCTGAAAAATCAAGGACCACATAAAAAAATGGGAGTTCATTCAAGCAAGTAGCACAATCTGGAAGAAAAGACATTATAAAATAACCTATATTGCTCACCTTAGAGGGCAGATGGAACTTGGATCAGAATTTTCTATGAAATTTATTAACATATAGATCTAGTAGCTGAGAGTGAGAGTGCTTTAATACCTATTTCAGTACCCCATACACTTCCCAATGCCAGTGCCAAAAGCCTCAAGATCTAAAATTAGAAATGCTCTGGGTGATTTAAGAGTGAATAAGAGACTACAGAGAAAAGACAAAGAAAGTGGACAAGGATGGCTTGGTTCAATATCATTTGTAATTTACCGCATAAAAAACAAGAACAGTATAATAAGGCACTTATATCACGCACACGCCAGTAAAACTCTGTGGCGCTACATAGTTTAAAAACAGTGAAAAGTCAACCGAAGGCTTGTTGAAATAAAAAAGTTTTGAGCTGCCGCTTCAGTAGAACCAACATTTCTTATGGAAGCTGGCAACAAATTCCATAAGGCTGGGGAAAAACAAAATACTCTGTTCCTGACTCGGGTTCTAAAATTTCTAGGTCTAAGCCTAATGTTGAGACTTTGTCTAGTTTGGCAATTAGACTTCTGGACTGTGACTAGGTCTTTCAAGTATGGTGGCTTACAGTCATTGATGACTTTAAACGTCAGAAGAAGTAATTAAAATTTGATGCAGTATTCCACAGGAAGCCAGTGTGGTTTCTCAAAACTGGAGTGATGTGATGTGGCTTAGGCACATTTTTCAATATTCCCGTGGTTCAAGTTTGAAAAAGCTGCAGCATGTGTAGATGTTTTGAGGGAACTTCATTATACAATGCATTGCAGTAGTAATCAAGCCTTGATGTTATTAGCCACCTGATCATTGTCTTGAGTGTTTCTTGGTCGAGAAACCTTCTGATTCTCACGATGTTTCGGATGTTCAAGAAACATGTCTTGCTGACATTATTATTTGATTAAACATGTTCATGCTGGAGTTGAATACAACACCAAGGTTGTTTTACAGTATTGTTGGGTATGATTCTTGAATTTCCAATTTTAAACATGACATCTATAGGGTTGTTTTTCATAGCAGACACCTGCAGTAGTTCGGTTTGGCTGTCATTAAGTTTTAAGAAATTTTGATTCATCCACAATTATATATCACGCCCACAATTCTCAATTGCAGTTGATCCAACAGTGATGTTGGTTGTTTCAGTTGATATGTACAACTGCAGATTGTCCGTGTAAACAGTGGTATCCAAGATTATGTTTCTCAATTATTATGGAAAAAGGAAAGACATAAATGGTGAAGAGAATAGGTCCAAGGACTGATCCTTGTGGAACTCCAAACTTGATCGATGTACTACTAGAGGTAGTGCCATCTATCTGCACAGCCTGCACATGGTCCAAAAGATAGGATCTGATCCATTTCAGTGCTGTTCCACCAAATCCAAGTTCCCGCATTCAAGAGATCAAGATGCAATGATCTATGGTGTCAAAGGCAGAGAACAGATCTAGGAGAACAAGGAACACAATGCGGCGAAGGTCCAGTGCAAAGTTAATGTTGTTATGGACACAAACTAGGGCTGCCTCGGTGCTGTGCCAAGCCTTGTAAGCTAATTGAAACACACAAGACAAACTGTTCCTCTTCAGATGTTCATTAATACTCAGCGCCACAAGTTTTTTAAACACTTAGAGAGGAAAAGAAGATTTGACACAGGCCTGTAGTTCTTCAGATCATCACTGTTAAGATTTAATTTCTTAAGTAATGGTGTTACTAGAGGCTGTTAAAATCCACCAGGCACACTTCCTTCTGAGAGAGAGGCATTGAAAATGTCTAGAGTAGGTGTTAGAATTGCTAAAAGTATATGCTCATTTTTAATAAGCCTAAGCCTCGTTGGTAGTTGGTCGAGCCTGTAAAATTTCGTGGGGTATGATTTTTATGATACGTTGAACTTCTTCTGTCATAGCTGATACAAACTCCTCAGTCGTTGAACATATGATGGCTTGATATTGCAAAACTTTCTCATCTGAAAAAGGATTGATGGTCATGTCTATCAGCTTCAATTGACTGTCTGATGGTAACTATCTTTTCTATAAAGAACTGGGAGAATTTGTTGGCAAGTTTTAATTTATCCATATGTTGATGAGTCTTTGTTGCCTTAAAATTAACAAGATTAATAACACATTTAGTCACTTCTTTTGGGTTGTTTTGGTTATACTATATGGTGGTCTGTACCCATGACCTTTTAGCCTCTATGATTTTCTTGTTGAATTCATTTCTCAGATTTCTGTTGATCTGCGTGTGAATGTAGAGACTGGATTTAAGCATCATCTTTTCGGCCTTCCTGTATTGTATTTTCATGGCTCTCAGGTCACCTGTGTACCAGCCAAGTGATGGTCTTATTGTGATTTTCTTTGTACATTCAGAAGCCATTTAACTAAGTTTGACACCAATAGTGCACTGATACTATGTAAAAGGCTCAAAAGAATCAAAGGCTAGTGGCAAAAAACACAAACAAATCCTCACGTCCTGTGGGAAGCTCGTCAAAGATAGAAAATATGTAGGGAAGATCTAATAGGCACATATTGGGATGGTTGAACCAAACAATATCTGGCATTCCTGCGACTCAGTGGACATTCCGGATACAATGACATGTCTTTCCTTCGGAACACATTCACAGCGTATGAGAAGAAGAAAGTGTACTTTGGGCAAGGCACTTTCTTCTGATTCAGGCCAGGCATAGCAAAGATGGCATGGTAATGTTGTCTCAACTAATATGATCTTCAGCTACAACATTAAGAGACATCCAAATAGGTCTTGATGGAAGGTCTTGATTTGTTCCCGTTGATTGAGCAAGTGGTAGTTTGAGGCCATATCTGAAGCATGGTAGATTTTTGTTTTATTCATTTTTTTTTACTTCTATGCATTGACTACTTTTTGTTATTGAAGCACATTGATTCTAATCGTTTACATCTTACAAGCATTTCAATGAATTTGTCATTCTCCTCAGTTCAGGGTGCTTAAAGATGTTGACCTCATACTTCTGTTAATAAAGTGCAAAACCTCATTCTACATTTGGTCAAGGGACTTTCAAGTGGTATGGCTGCAAGAATATACAAATCGGCTCAACAACTGCTGCAAACATCAGACATGAAAGTAAGTATTTCAACAGCCAAGACCATGAAAGTATCTAGAAGACCAAAAACTTTCAACATCAACATTGATAACAATCAACTCAAGCAAGTAAGCGAATTTAAATACCTTGGTAGCATTTTCATCTCAGACGGTAAAATGGACGGAGAGATCGAGACCTGTATCCAAAAAGCAAATGTGGTCACTTATCAGATAGCACTCATACTCACCAACCAACACATGTACATGAATATCAAACGTGAGATCATCAATTCCTTCGTCACAACGCTAACATACTAATGCCAGTCCTGGACACTTAATACTTCCCTCAAAAGCAAAATCCAAGCTGGCGAAATGTGCTTTTTAAGAAACAAAAATCAATGAAACATGCAGGGATAAATTCAGAAATGAAAATGCAAGATCACTCATTGGGATCAGGCCAATCCAAGACAATATCGACAAGCAACAGATAAAATGGCTTGGCCATGTTATGAGAATGAAACCACATGAAACACCGCTCATTGCGTACAGTGCAACACATTCAGGATTCAAGCTAAAGTATGACCCAGGAAGCGTTGGATCGACAACATAAGAGAGATTCTTAAATGCCATTACATCGCTTTCGCAGAAGCAACCTAGCAGGCACACCAACGATGTTTGCATCTCCCCTCAACATCTTAAACAGCACACGAGGATGGAAAAAGGAAAAAGTAAAGTACAAACATATATAGTTTGAATCTAGTTTCTGAAGAGGTACCTCACTCAGTTTCTTTGCTTCCTTGATGATCTTATTGCTTCTAGTAAATACATTCTTAGAGGTGTTAATTTTCTCATCTATCATATTTTACAACACTGAGATAATGTTCTTTGGTGTTGTCGAGCTGCGTCTCACTCAACCTGCATAATATTTAGGTATTCTTCTTCTTTCAACATTTCCCTTCATCAGGAGTTGCCACAGTGCATTTTCTATCTCCACAGAGCTTGGTCTTTTGTATCTTACACTTCCATGCCTCAACCATGTCTTCCTTGATGTTGTCCATCTATCTCCTCTTTCATTGTTCCCACTTTCTGACTTGAACAATTTTGAGGCATGGTTCATTCACAACCACCAAGATCATGTCACAGGTAATACTGGTTTAAACAGTACCAAAAGGGGAAAGGGAAGTTTCTTGATTTGACCTGATTCTTAGTAATACATTACATTGTGGTCTATGATATTAGGGCATACTGAAATCCATACTACTTTATCTGATTTCTTGGACAGAATTTAAAACATTATGAATTTTTATGCATCTAATATTAATATTTATTTTACAGTCAAAATGATTTCCCATAAAAATAACGGTTGTGAAAGTGAAGAAATCTCATACCCAGCTGCCTGTCCCATAAGACCAGGTTGCCATCCTCCAAACCAATTGCCAAGTATGTTGTGCATGGACTGACCGTGGAACATGTTATGCTGCTGGTGAATGGCCACAGAATATCAGGCTTGAACTCTAAATCTTTAACAAAAATATATACAAAAACCAATTGATAAGCGTCGAGAAGATATCTGAAACAAGATAAAAATCTTATATGAAAGAGGATGTTATATTTCTTAACAAGCATAAACCCATTCATCACAATAAATGAGCTTATCACACTGACAAATAATGATTGAATGTAAATCCGAAACATTCTATGGCTTCATTATTTGTGAACATGGAAAACATACTCTGCCTGACTATCTTATACTCTCAAATCAATCAATCAATCAATATTTAACATCTATTTTCCCCAACATAGAGTTTATTTAGCCCAAGATGCCGATTCTCCCAATCAACCATGCCTTCCCCACTTAAATCTCTCCACTTCATATCTCACTCTACTATTTCGTTCCGAGTCAGTTGTAGTCTCCCTCTGGGGCTCATCCCCTGAACTTCTAAGTTAGCATATACCTGAATCAGCCATCATTATCCTTCCTAAGATTATGCCCCATCCATTTAAGCCTACACTGACGGACTACCATGCCTATGTCACCAATTCTCAAAAGATTTTTAATATCCTTGTTTGTCTAGAGCTCAGACAGTGCCACTCTAGCCATCTTCCAATATGACCTATCCTGCATGTTTTGCAAATCCTATGTCAGACTACAGGTTTCTCCACCGATAGTCCATCTTGATTCTCACACACAGTTCATATACTCTTCCTGTTACAAGTTTATCTGATAATGCTGCTGCTCTCTTGCATCTGCAAACAATATATACAGCATTAGCTGTTCTCTAATTCTCATTTCCAGCATTGGCTCCAGGAATTTTAGTCCCATGTTCCAGAAATTCCATTCCCCCATAAAAAGAACACTCTATTGGACTTGCCTTCATATAATGAGATGAGTATTTTCTCTTCCAAAATGTCAGTACCATATTTTCATATACATTACACAATACAGCCATTCACATATGCCTATCTCTCCTAAACTTGTAAACATTTCTGAGATAATCCCTGATGGACCTACTGATTTTCCACACTTCCTTTTTTAAAAGTTCATCTACCTCCATCTCCTGAATGTAACTGTAAAAAATGTGCGCAGATAAAATAATCGTGAACTGTACTGTGGCTTTGTAGACCTGGAAAAGGCATCCGTTAGGGTTTCCAGCAACGTGGTTGCATGGGCTTTACGAAAAGAGTGAGTGAGAGAATGGCTAGTGATGGCCATTATAAGTACTTACACGATTGCTAGAACAATGGTCAACGTGGGTGAGGAGTTATCAGATGAGTTTGAGATGAGTGTTAGTGTGCACTGTGGATTGATGCTGAGTCCTTGTTAATCATAGTTGTTCAGGCACGTTCAAAAGAGGCAAATAGGAGCTACTCTTCTCAACACATAACCTCATTGTTATGGCTAATACTAAAGAGCAATTTACTGTAGCATTAGAGTTTTGGAAGAGTGCTCTGGTTTCCAGTGGTTTAAAGATAAACAATAGAAAAAATAAGGTGGAACGATTGCTGTGGAAATGGTGTATCCTTCAGTATTATTATCCCATTCATTTTTAATAGTAAGTTAGTTGCTAATAAAATTCTTCCAAACATCCTTTCATTCAGTCCCTATTCTTCCACCCATTTCTAATGCATTTTCTTTACACATCTTTATCATCTCTTCTCATTTATTTTGTAAGTTATTCCAGATTTTTTCCATCCACACCTCAGTTATTTGTCTAATCTTGTAGCCTGTTCTGTAACTTGTCCCAGATATCATTTGCACTGTTATTTTCATGTATGCGTAGATACCTATCTTTCAAGTTTGTTTCAAACTCTGCTTTAAAATTATCACCGCTAAGCTTCCTTGTCTTCATCATAATGCCCCCTTCTCTGTTGTCCTCCTCTTTTGTCTTGCCATCATATCACGCACAACAAATTTGTTCTTGAACACACTCCTCTCCTGCAATATCTTTTACATTTTGGATTCTGTACTTGGCTTCTTTCTCACCAAAGTATAGTCAATTGCATTATTCTAACCCCCTAATGAGTAAGTTACAAATCTCTTTTCTCTTTTAAAAAGGGTTTAACCAATAGTGAAACCTGTAGTAATGTGAGTATCGGTATTGTAGTCTAGGGGAAGTAACCAATGATATGAATTGGACTTAGTTTGTGTTATCAATTTATGAGTTATGTTCCTTGGTCCACCGGAAATTAGGCATTCAATAAACTCGTGACAACAATGGCGTCCAGCTGGTTTTGACACTTTACAAAACCGAATACCAAATTTCAGGATTCTATTCATCTCACAGTTTTTCTCTCATTATCCAAACCACTGTGTATACCCCCACCCTCACTCCCGCACACACACCCCTCCCAACCCCATGGTACTAAAGGCTGTACCCCGCCTATTTAAAGGCTTCTTAATTACGCCTCTAGTAAGTTGGAGTGAATTTTTTACCTTCTAATGCTAGCTAGGCTATTACAGACTACAAATGTCTCAACTCTTGTTTTCCCAAAGGTAGACTTTTACGACACCCTGGGTATGTGGCCTCACTGTTCTATCTCGATGAGGTATAGCCATGCGACAATTAGTATTTGGATACATGGTACCAGATGACTAGTAGCAAAGAGGTGCTCCGTGAACTGGCAAATGATTAACATATTGTTAAACAGAGTACTACTTAGTAACCTTCTTAATCTTCTATATAGATGAATAGAAGTCCTAAATGCACACATTCAGCTGGGAGACACACAAATTACTAAACTCATGAGACCTCCTTCAGACGAAACTGCAATTTTAGAAAAATGTTTATTTTTTACATGACAGTATGTAATCATGGATTACCCGTTCATGACAGTTCACGTACCTGGTACGTCTTAAATTGCGAGCCAAGATGATAGCCCCACGTACGAGGTACGTCATAGAATCAGCCAATTTTCGAGTTCCCCCAGGACGTTAGGACATACCTTGTATGGACTTTTATAACTATATAATAATCTCTATTTGTCGTTCTATGAACAAACTGATGTCAGAAATGAAATCTACGATACTGGAAACATAAGAATATGTGAACTCTGTAGCGCTGTAGTAAAACATTACGTGCACACTGCCTCTTTGTTCTCAGGTCTACTTCGACGAGGCATTGTTGTTTAAAATTGTTCATTTTTATTATTGGACATAAGAGTCAACCCCATTCCCTGGAGCAGTAAACAGAATCAAGGGCAACAAGAGGACTATGAATCATCTTTTTTTTGTGTAAATTGTACCTGTTTGTTCCCATTTGCTGTCGTTTCTTTGAATTTTTTGTTGTTTTTTTGTTATTATGCTGCATGCCCTAACCACAGTTTTATCAATATGTTTATCTTGCTTCCAAATGATAGGAAATTCAATAGGAAATTCAATTTCCTTTCCAAAAATGTACAGTACATTGGTCTTCTATGTAAACTTTGGGGTTTATAATCAGTTTTGTGACACAATGTAAAACATTCTGAAAATCGCTC
>JAUEKS010033120.1:0-10347 GCA_031762815.1 Tylodina fungina
GTAGGTCCCACCTCTGATATAACCTTCATGAGTTGAAAAGGGGTGTAAAACTCAAGTCATTCATTCATTCATTCATTTATTTTTTATCTGAGCAAAACTCGTACAGCTGGATGTCCTTCCTGGCGCCTTGAGACTGTTTTAGACTATGGATGTTTCAGTTTTTCTTCTTTCAAAAAAAGGTGGAATTTACAACACACTTGTTGTGCGGCCTTCTATACTATGCTGGTGAGACACAGCCATGCTACAGTCAGTATTGTGTTACAGTGTACTTGTAGCAAAGAAAGTTTCCTGACCTTTAACCAGTTCAATCTGTGCAAACCCTGCCTACTGTATAAAGGTGTATACAGGTGTATACTACTTTTGTATACAGGTGAACACACTTAAACCAGATAAGCTTAAATGGAAAAGATAACAAAAAAATTGCGCCCCCCCCCCCTCCCCAATATACTTGTCTTGTATTTAGCTAAACTTAAAGGCATCAAAATTTATCACTGGGAATCTTCATTTGCCATATGCGATGACTAGATCTAGAGCATCTAGACCTGAGTAAATTTAGACAGATAGATCTCATCAACGAATGGGCTCATGGTAGTGGTGGTATAGATGGAATCACATACCAAGCTGCCTGTTTTTGCATTTCAGGTTGGCCTTACCATACAGCATGCTTTGATTTTGTCTCTCTCAGCCCAGCAGAATGTGAATTAGTCTTGCTATATTTTGCCGTGTTTACATGCTATTGGGTCATTCACATCCTATTGATGAGTCACAAATACTTGGCCTCCATATAGTATAAATCTATTTTTGAAAAACAATGGGTTTTTAACAAAAATAAAATTCTGTGTCCGTAATAATTTTCAGAGCTCTCTCAAAGTAACAAAGTCTATGCTTATATCCTCTTAGAAATCATACACCTGGAGGCAAAGTTTGTCATAAAGAAAAGTGAAATTAAAAATGGCCAAAACAACATCCAGACCACAGCACAGCGTGTAGGGGGTGTACCTCATTGCAAGAGACCATATGTAATAGAAGGGGGGTGGGGGTGGGGGTGGATAATAATTGGAAAGTAGAAAGAGGGCATGATGAGAGCAGTGCATTGCGAATCTCTTTGTCTCTTTTAATTAGTCTATCCAGCTTCAACTGAAGAGGCTTGGAGATGGCTTTTCTATTGATTGGTGATCCTAAGACTTTCCTTCTGTCCTTCACTTTTACTCTATATAACAATGAGGAATCTTTTTTGCTCCTTTTGTAAAGTATTGAATATGGAAAAGAGGAGAATTCATCTCAGATGATATTATGTTGACCATATTCCTCTTCTATTATTATTATTATTATTATTATTATTATTATTATTATTATTATTATTATTATTATTATCTAGCACTATTACTTTTGATTGCCATAATGTATAAAATATACTTTCCTCCAGGTACATGAAGACTATGATGCCATGCTCAACCAGACCAACATTGGTCATAACAACAACAAGTTTTACATCATTCAGGTGCTAAAAGTTGGGAGCAGTTATAGGACCTGGAACAGATGGGGACGTGTGGTGAGTGGGTTTAAATCACAAAATGGCTGTTGAATAATATTTCAGATTAAAAGGTTTTATTAGCCAGTTTAAATTGTTAATGCATCTGGGATTGCTTTATGTAATTTTTTTAATGTTGATGTAAAATGAACTGTAGGTGTGGTTATACTTTCAACTGCAAGTGTAATTGCCTCAGGGTAGCAAACATTAATATTGTCCAAGCTGATGAATAAATTTGTAAAAAAATAAACATTAAAGATAGAAATATAATATATTTATATCTGTGTGTATTTTTTTATTTATATCTTGGGCTTTTGCGGAATTTGAGACTAGAATTACCCTAATGGAACATTTATCACATACATTTTTTGTGAGAAGATATCTTCCTAGAGAACATTGTTTTGAAAATTATACCTTTCTAAGGATACAGATTTCGGCATTGATATGAACACATTTCAGGGGGAATCTGGCCAGTCAGCGAGTAAGGATTTTCCCCTCGTGGACCTGGCCATTAAAGACTTTGTGAAGAAGTTCAAAGACAAAACTCGTAATAACTGGGCAGACAGACAGAACTTCACTGCTATGCCTGGGAAATACACCTTACTGGAGATGGCTGGGGAAGATGATGATGGAGAGGATCAAGTTGATACTGTGAGTTCTTTGCAAACTGAATATTTTGTCAATTGCACATATTAGATGTCCTTTCGAGTTTATTTATCAGTTTGGTAGTTCGGTGCCCCATTATTTGTCCTTTCGTTTCCATGCATTTGTTGTTATACATGGATAGCATTAATATCATTCATCTCCTGTTACATTTCCTATTCAGGCCTTGCAACCCATTCCTCTCACTTTTTCTTCCTCTGGACTTCCTTGTTCCACTCCTTATCACCCTTTCGTTTTTCTAAGTCTGTCCTCACACTTCTTTGCAATTAGTATCCTCTCTACTGTCTATTTCAGCCCAACTGGAAAATATCCCGTGATTTTCGCATTATACAATTCCATTTATTTTTATTATTAATTATTTGATTTGATATCCCTACAGGCTATCACAGTTGACGGCACAGATAAAGTTGTTTTGCCATCCAAGTTGGATCCTGATACCCAGAAACTAATCCAGCTAATCTTTGATAATGGCATGTTCAGTGATGCTCTGAAGAAATTTGACCTGGATGTCAAGAAAATGCCTCTGGGGAAACTAAGCAAAACCCAAATTGCTAAAGGTAGGTGCATGAATATCTTGATGATCTTAATGAGATTTCAAATTAAACTTGTGTTCATCCATACTCTGGGCAAGTTACAGGCTACTGAAGGTAGATACTAAGCTTTGATAACAAGGATATGAAGCTGTATATCCATTTGAATGGTGTCCATTCTTGTCTAATCAAATCCCACTTTTCTGAAAAATTCATGAGGACATATTCCTTTATCAATAATTGAGAATTATACATAATTTTACAGGAGAAGTTGGAATTTGTATTTTGTGTTTTAGAAACTGCATGTGCACAATCTTCAAATAGCTCAAGTAAGTTAGAGCTTAATACAAATTAATAAAAACCAAACTTACTGTTCTCAAGTGTATTAATTCAAGAGGAAATTTTAAAGCGCGCACAAACACAACACAAGGTGTATTAAGGTAATGAACAAGATTAATCCTCATGAAGACATAACTTTAATTTGCAAACGTTTGTTTTTGTTGACACCTTTTGGAATAATTATTTACATTTTATCAAATAATATAAAGCACAAGAAGTTCAAGAACTGAATACAAAAAATATCTGACAATGGAAACCTATAAAAGTCCAATGACGAACTGATAATTAAATGGAAAGAAATTGATTTAATTATCATAGTTGTGCAGGCTTTTTAAAAGAGGCAAATGGGCGATTACCGTGGGGTCTTCTCTATGCAGAAGATGTTTTTGTTATGGCTGATGCTAAAGAACAATTGAGCATTGGAGTCTTGGAAGAGTGCTCTGACTTCCAGGGGTTGAAACATAAATACTGAAAAGATTAAAGTTATGCTCTGAGAAAATGGTGGAGGCATTTTATACAGGAGTGGAGAATGGCCCTCTAGTGTCTGTGGTAAGAATATTAAAACAAATGCAATTTAATAAAGGACCAAAGGACCTGGAAGCGCTGGATTAACAAGAGGCGCAGCTGAGCAAAGGTTGAACTAACAGAGTGTTCAAGATGTCATAGCACGGACAGACCATCAGAATTCAATGATGGGGGTAATGTTAAACCAAATGATAAGACACTGTTCAGAAAGGTGTCAAAGTTCTACTATCTGGTAGACATATTGAGTGTCAAAGTTGGCGCATAGGTTTCAATTGTCTCAAGAAATAAAAGCAACTGGAGCAAAATTTTGAGGTGTTACTGCCTATATTGAGTGATGAAAAAAAATCTCTTGTAAAATTAGGGGAAGGAGTGTGAACTGTCTTTGAGAAGAAGAATAACTTGTGCTGGAGACCTAGGCTCTGAGACAGGAGTGTGATAAATAGCTGGATAGAGCATAAATGAAGATGGCTAGTTGGCTGACAGTGTGGTACTGTCTGGGAGCTGAACAAATAAGGATATCAAGGGTTTTCTTGGAATTACTGAGATGGGTGAGATGGTTCATCAGTCTAAATTTAAATGGTTGGACCCCATACTTAGGACGGATATAGACTACTGGATTAGCACATTTTGAAACTAGGAAGATATGGGGATGAAACCAAGACGGAAACAAAAATGACTTACTGGTAGAGCAGGATATGGAGTCTCAAGGTTTAATAGCCTTATGGTTAATATGGATAGCATTTCAGACTAAACTCATGAAAAACAGATTTAAAATTTTGACTGATTACCAAAAATAAGGGAATAAAAAAAAATGGACTGTGGATTTTATCAAGGTTGCTTTCAATCACTAATTGTCAATAAGCTACTCAAATTGATGAAAATGAGATATTTAATGATGGGTGGTTCTTAGCATACGCAATAAGAAAAGTATTGAGTAATTCCTTTTGTAGTTTTTACATGATGCGCTCATTTCCAACAGACAGAGATCATCAAAATACGGCCTGTAGATTGAAAAAAGTATGCTCCTGTACTATGTGTCCATAATAACACAAACGGTGGACTTCTATTTTCTCTGTGATTTAGGTTTTGAAGCCCTGGAGGAAATAGAAGACGCCATTAAAAAGAAAGCTGCTGTCTCAAGTCTGAATGCTCTGTCATCCAAATTCTACACCATCATCCCCCATAGCTTTGGGAGAGCTATTCCTCCACCAATAAAAACTGCGGAAGAAATTCAGAAAAAATACGACATGCTGGCCGTAAGTGGTTCAGTTTCCCTGATTTGTTTTCGGACTTTGAGTTTATATTACGAAGATTTTTCATTACTTTTCTTGTTTCGGCTGTTGTAAAAATTAAGTAAAGAGCTATGACTTTGTCCACTAAATCATTCAGGATTCAGAGATAAACAATTTTATATGATTTATATTCCATTAGGAAGTTTTTTTTTAATACTGATTAGAAGTTTTTCCTACTATTGTAATTTTTTGCTCTTTCCGGCTTGGAAGTAGGGTAAGGAAAAAGTCACTCAACATTATGATACATTTCATGTATTGTCCTTGTGCATTTAAAATCTTACTCAGAGATTAAAGATTAAAGACTGTTCAAATAAGTTTATCACCATTGAGTCTTTATGAAATACCTACTAGTGGTCTATAACAGCCAGTTTTTGTTATTCAATTTTTTTAAAAATGTCATGCTATATAATATTTATACTGATAATTTATAATAGATGTGATATATGTCTTCTCATTCCCTCAGGTGCTGGCAGATATTGAATTAGCCCAAAGCATCCAGAAGGACAATGCAAAGTCTTCTAAGAATTCTGTGAGTATCATGCCTTCCTGCCCATCATTCTTCTTCACCTTCATCTTCTATTTGCCATATCTGCCCATTATGAATTTTTAAATCAGAAATGTAACTAATACATTTTGCAAAAAAATAATCACAATATTATACAACTGATCACAGCAAATAAAAATGACTGTGATGTTTCAGTATATTTACTTGTATATTGCTTATTCAGTGAGATAAGTAACTCTGTACCTTGTTGACATTTAGAGTGCAAATGCTGTGGCCAACCCGGTGGATGTGAACTATGGACTTCTAAACTGCGCTCTGAATAAACTGAACGTCAGCTCCAAGGATTTCAAGGTTAGATATTTGTTAATATAATTTAACATCTAGTCTCGAATTTTAACATTGTAAGATTGGGTTTTTTAATATCATTACTAGATATTGATTTATTTTTAAAAAATGATATTTAAAAACAAATTCAAGTATGTTTTAAAATATATGGCAGTTTGATAATCAGGGCTTTGAGATCGGGCCTATACGACTAGCCCATGATCTATTGAAAACTATGGTAGGACTATTTCTAAACATGCATTCTATGGCTTTATGTGCGAACCCGATTTCAGCGAAATTTTTAGCTAATAGGTGTGGTTTTTCTCTTTTTGCAAACTTTACAAACATACATGTCGTATCTGGTGGGAATGGCTAGTGATATGCAAGTCCAGGGAATTATTAAACGATATCTGTTACAATCAGGGGAAAGGCACATAAACTGTGTGTGAGAAGCAATACGACTTATGGCAGAGAAACCCAGGTTCTGAGATAGGACCTCAAGGGTATTCTGGACAAAAAGAGATGAGGATGATAAGGTGGTTGGTTGATTTGGGTGGCACAGTCTGAGGGCAGAACAAATATGGATATAAGGGATTTTCTTGAAACAGCTTAGATAGCTGAGGTGGGGTATTAATCTTGGTTGAAACTATTGGGACATATATTTAGGGAGGATATATAGGGACAACTGGATTAGGAAATGCTCAAACTTCGAAATTGAGGGGATAGGCCAAGAGGAAGATCAAAATTGACTTGAAACATATTGGTGGAGTAGGGGGGTATGAACTCAGCTGTTTAAGTGTGGAGGACACAGAGTATAAGGATAGATATCATCTCCGGTGAAATCAGAGAAAACAGCCATAAAATTAGGATTGAATATTTGATGGAATGATTGACAGCAAATAAAAATCTTGCAAAATGTCTCTGATCTCATTTGTGTGCCTGACCTTTCAAAAAACCTTTATGTGTGTGTATGCAATGGCGGATTTTGGAGCTGTTTTAGGCCCTTTTTCACACATCGCGTCCCTACTAGTTATGCCTGACCTTCCCCACCCTCCTTGAATCCTGATTGATCTAAGGTACCCCCCCTCTACCCGAAAACCCCGCCCCAAATCACTCCTGTTTGTTTCCACCGTGATTTCATGGCATAACATGATAATTCATTGTTGCAACTGTTCCCGCATTGATCGCCTGTGACCACCTGTTCAGTGATTGGTCGGCTTCAGATGAGCCTTGTCTTCAGCTACTCCCATAGCAAGTCAGAGGATTGGCTCTCTCGCAATACCCCCAAAACACATGGCCCCTGTTGCGTCATACACAGGAGCGGTAAGCAGTGGTCTGCTGCTTTTAAAGCTTATCTCGACACCCGACCTCATCTTCGACCCCTCCCCAGGTCTATGCAGCAGCAAGTCAGAAGGCCAGCGTCTCTCACTACCTTGTTACCTAAAAAAGTAGTAAAGGGGTGCGAAGAGTGGCGGCACCCAGCCCAGAGAGCTAATCTCCACGCTGGCCAAAGGTGCTGTGCAATGCAATGCAACCACTGAACCAGTAGCTCAGTCTTGAACTCCTTCCAGCTCTGTGATTCGCCCTCTGATCACACCCAAACTAGAGGTGCATCTCTACCCCTTATAGAAAAATGCACCTTTCTGTATCGGGCGATCTAGGTGGGAATGAAATGAGTTAAGTGGCCATGTTGGCGGAATCAGCAATGGGGTACCTGAATGATAGCATACAAAGAAAGGAACAATCAGGCAACAAGAATCCTGGAATGTTCTGATGGACTGGGTTTAATCACAGGTTATATTTTAATTCTAAGAGAAAAATAGTTGTTAATATGTTTGTTAGGGGTTAAAAATTATGTGATTGCCTATATTATAGTCTGGTGAGAAATGAAGAGGAGAACTCGATCCAAAATATAAAAGTTATGAGGGAAGAGTGTGTTCAGCAGCCGGGGCTTGTATTATTGATAGTGAGGCCAAAGTGGAGGACCCTGTAGAAGTGGGATACTAGGATAAAGACATAAAGGGGTTTAGGGATGATAAGGCTAAAATGAGCTGGAAGGATAAGAATCTGCATACATGAAGGCACTGTGGCAACTGATATCTGGGACATGGTAAAGCATGGGTCAACAAATAATGCAGCTCATGGAGATGGAAAGACCAGAGGTTCTAGAAGAACAAAAAGAAGCCTAATGGTGGAATGTGAAGAGTTGACAAATCAATAGACATAAAAAGACAAAGTTGCAGAGATAAGTTCTAACTCAAAGGTAAGGGGAACAAGACGGTTGATTTGATTTGAATGTCACTTGCAACACAAATCTTCTTCTTCTTCATAAGAGCCGACCGACTCAGTTTCACTGAGTATTACTGTCGACGCGCGAAAATAGGTTATTTAAGTGACAGAATGTCTCCTCAACTCTCAAAACACACTGAAAACACAATCAATAGAATTGAGTCCATGGTGTGGGTTGGAGACACCTAATGAATTGTGTTGCCCTGTGGTATACTGCAATGCCATATCAGACATGAAGTAAACCAATGGGCCAAGAACAAGACAGGAACGACAGGTTAAATATACAGTACGTTGGCTAAACTGGAAGTGAAGAAAGTTGTATGGCATGTGAAGATGAAGTAAGTTGAAAAGACCCTGGACAATACACTGGGAATAAATTGTGTGCTTTAGAGAAACAAATGAGAATAGATAAAGATGTGGAGGAGATTGCATTAAAAATCACCTGGGGAACAGGGTGTCCAGAAAGTAAAAAATCAGTTGGATTTTACACTAGTGGCAGGAAAAGTCGGATTTTGGCTGGAAAACAGCTGTTAAAGGTGGAAATTGAAAATTGTAAGAAACTTCATTAGAATAACTAGGGATAAGACGTAACAAGCATTTGCCTACAACAAAGCGAAGTGTAGGCTGACAGTCTTAGTACTTTAATATTGAAAAAAAGTATATCTAGACCTACTGGTCTGTTTTGTTGATCTAGAATCCAGATCTAAGTAGAGTATGATCCAGATATTTCAAACTGATAAATTGAAATTCTGTGTAAATCGAAGTCGCACCGAAGTTCCTGTATTCTGGGACATGGTAAAGCATGGGTCAAGACATTATTCCTTCTTTGTCCCTATAAAAAATAATCTGCTATTTTGAAGTGATAATCGTCCCATTCCTCTTAATTCAAAGTAAACATTCTTTTTTATCCCAACACGAGCTTCGAACTTTGCGATAAATGAAAGCCATAATTCTATTCATTCAGTCTCGCATCACCACCTAGCCCCAAGGCCAAATTTAAAGTGTTTGTGGAGGCGGTAGTTGGAGGGGAGGGAGTGAAAAGTTTGTGCGAGACAAAGACCACTGCGTGTGGTGTTGTAGTTGTAGGCCACACAAACACATCACAGTGTATTGTATAGTGCGTTCACTGACAAGTGTAAGGTAGGCCGCGTGAAGTGAAGTAGGCGAGCCACCACATGCCTAGCCCACTCAACTCCGCTGGTTGCGGATTTATCGATTAAAAAAATGACGTCACTACGGACGCACCGGCTATTGCTAACTCACAAGACAATGCGATCTCAGTCTCAGTCAACACCGCAGACATTCTTCCCCCACCCCCCTCTCTCTCTCTTTCTTTTTCTCTCACATACACACTGTATTTCCCTTGATAATTCGAAGTGCTCATCCATTCTCTTTGAATTGAATTAAGAGGATTTTACTGTATGTCTAGGTCCAGCTCTACATGAAGCATTGCGCCAAAGCGGATGAGTAGAAGAGACCCCTAAAAATAGTATGTGATGTCTCAGGCTATCCCTGTAATCAGCAGTGATGATAATTTCCTGCTAATTGCCGGAAATCCTCTTTTTTCCCCATAAATAGTTTGATAACAAAATAGATCTTTCGTTTTTATCAGATAGGCTGGAGAGGGATGAGGGCTGTTTTCATACATGCTCTGAGTTGATGAAAAATTTTCCTCTTTTTTGACAATTTTCTGTTATCATTACTGAACCAGGGACTACATCCACAATGAGCTAAACATCCACGCCACAGGCAGTACCGATTATACAGTATCAGTGACAGGAAGTTAATGCTCTCTGACCTGATAACCTTGTTCATTAATACCTAGATGATCAGTAATTCCCTAGATTTGCACCAAATGCTTCTAATCTTTAAGTTGACCACAGTGTCTGTTCCCAATCAGATAATGCAACACTTTGTTTTCATCCCTTCAGATCATCCAGCTGAACAAAGATGTGGAGAAGGTGAAGCTGGATCAGCAGAAGCTTGACCATGAGCTAGACTTTGTCCACTCGCAGCAGCGGGAGCTCGAGGAGTTGTTGCTGCCCCTGGAGAAAGCCCTGGACAGCATGCCTCCCATCAGCTACCAACAACATGCGGATGTGGAGCGGGAACATACGTGAGTGTGTGTGTGTGTGTGTCAGTTAACACTTGTACGTCACATACTTAAATAAAGGCCTGCTTTCTAAGACCCCCTTTCCCACATTTTATCCCTATTGGTCAGCAGGTGTTGATAATAATAATAATAATAATAATAAATAGTTTTTGTAATGCATCTTACCCCATAGTATTTCAGGCTCTAAACGCCGGACAGTCACAAACATTAAAGTCACATTGCATACTAGCAGCAAA
>JAUEKS010033231.1:0-22961 GCA_031762815.1 Tylodina fungina
TCTCTCTCTCTCTCTCTCTCTCTCTCTCTCTCTCTCTCTCTCTCTTTCTTTCTATTCTATTCCCTTGTCTTCCTCTCACTCCATCCTCTTCCTCAGCCTTGCCTCCTACATATCACCCAATACACATCAGCACTTCTCTCCTACAAGTGTACGTATGTGCATGTGTGTTCGTTCGTGTGTATGTGTGGGTGTGGATATGTGTGGGTGTGTGAGTGAGTGTCAGGTACTTGTGACAGGGGAATCATCGGAATCTATGTTCCCACACTTGTACCACACGTGTCCCACATCTGTCCCAAAGGTGTCCAACATAATACACTACCAGTTTTGAGATTCTGGATGCACTTACAAACATAGAGCCCTCACCACCACTCATGCACCATCATCACCTCCACTTATGCGCCATCATCACCTCGATACACCGTCATCACTTCCAGTCTTACACCATTATCACCTCCACTTATGCACCATCATCGCCTCAATTCGTACACCATCATCGCCTTTACTTATACATCATCATCACCTCCACTCCTACACCATCATCACCTCCACTTATGCGCCATTATCACCTTGATTCATACACCATCATCACCACTACACCGACGTTAATGAGTGTAAAGAAATTCAACATCTCAGGACTTTCCTTCTTTCTCTGCTGTTGTACTAGCAAACTTCACGAGATCTTCCAATCCTCACGCACACACACATGTAAACACACACAAAGACACACATTCAAAGTAATTCTTAAAGTACTGCACTTATTTATATAGTTTTAGTAGAATAGTCGTAATGATAGAGAGCTTCACTGCATGTACCAAATCAAAGTGAAGAAATTATTTTTTTTTTATATTCTCTCCTGGAGCAGATTTCGGACAAACGCCTGAAGCAGTTCCAGGAGACAGTTGGTCTAGGCACCAAGGAGTCTAAGTCAGCAGATGCCAAGCGATTCCGGATCCAGGATGGTTCAGATGTGGTTCGTGATGAGTTGGACCAGCTGAATAAAATCTATGTGGAGATGGTGGACTGGGCCAACACCAGGCTCAGACAGATCACGGACACGCTGTCCACTCAGGGCAACCTGCAGGTGAGGACATGCAATTAGACACTCAGTGGTTGGGATTGGGGGGGGGGGGGAACAGGGAAGGGTGCGGAAAAGGTGCGGGGGGGGGGGGATGATTACTTAACCCATAGATCCTGTAACACTGGTTTTCCGGTGGATGCCTTATTTTCCTCTATGCCCAAACACCGCATCATCGGTGGAGAAGCTCCACCTTGAATGTATGGTTTATAGAGACAGTGAATTTCATCCAATTAGAATTCCCATTCTCCCCACCAATTTAGAAAGGATAAACAAAGAAATCTGTACCTTATGAGTGATGTTGATGAGTGTTTATTTGTAGAGGAATATGCATTATCTCTTAACAAAACATAATCAACCTGAAAGTGGAACTTTGGAAGTTAAATGCCATATCAAGTAGTTGTTCACGGTAGGTGATGTTTGACAATTTTGGTGATTATAGTGAAATGGATGATAATAATGGCGAGGATTACCCAGAGAGTGATCCAGAATTAGTTTCTTATATTGACAGCGAATGTGAGATTGTGCCTGAACAAAATGTTGATCTAGATCCAGGATTGAATTCTGATTTCTGCCAGGAAGGCAGATATGCAGTCACATAAGGTTCAAAGGGCTGCCAAAGTGAGTTGATGCGCAAATTTGTAGACATGGCCTGATCATGACAAACATCAAGCTGCACCAACATAGGATACACACAGCAAAAACATTATGGCTTTGAACTATTTTTGAAATTGTCACTGCAACTTTATGATTCCCAGAATCAGTGTTAACACAGCATACAATATCGGGGGACTAAGGGTTAATACATTCAATCTAATCATTTTAAGATGTAGCTTAAAATACTTATTGCTATATATTGTTATCTGATGGACATGACCTCATTGTCTCAGATAATGCTATAGAATGGTGTTCATCACTTTACTTTTCCAACTTATTCCAGCTTATTGTCAGCAATTTCGTATATTCAAACATTAAGTGGCATTTTGAGTAAACTCCAGATTACTTGTTGAGGATGATGAAGATGTTTGATAATTATATTGAAGATGATGATGATGGTGCTGTTGCTGTTGCTGCTGCTGCTGCTTTTATTGCTGATGATGATGGTAATGATGATGATAACATGACAATAATGATGAGAATGATGACGATAATGATCATTATGAAGATTATGATGAAGAAAAAGAAAAAGGTGATGATGATGATGTTGATGATGATGATGATGATGATGATGATGATGAGTAGAATACTTCATAGCCAATGTCATTATTTTTATTGTACTGCTGTCTGGTCATTCCTTCACCTCACAGTAATCTTCACATGATACACTAGCTATGGTAGACTAGTTTTCATAGCCTGTCTTGCAAAAATTAACCCCTCGATGGATGTGTCAACATGACCCTGACGATAGCATTCTATAGTCTAGGCTAGAATTGCATTAACTAATAAACTCAGAAATTGCTTTCACCGAGGTTGTACACCAGGGTTATTTCACTAGAAAAGGCTACTGTTTTGGAAAAGGAAGATAATTTTTTTCCTGCAATTGTATGGTAGTTGTGATACAAGAGAGTTGGTGGAATAGTCCAAATCCATACATAATTTGAATCTATGCCTCATAGAGAAAAAGGCATGCAATTCCAAAACATCATTATTGACCTTAAACTCAAGATGTATTTGCATCTGCATTATACCGATGTGAAAGACGAGGCAGTGAAGAAACATGAAAAGTATGTTTTCAATTGTTTTGTTTTTTTTAATCTCATTTTATTTTTAAAAATTTGTTCTCTCTCTTTTTCAGTTCGAGATGGTTGTTGATGAAGAGATTCCATTACTACGAACATTCCGTGCTGAGCTGGCATCAAGGTCTTCCATGCTGGTGGATGAGGACATGAAAGAATATTTCACCCAGCAGTTTGAGGGTCCCACACCATCACAACCCAGCTATGGGATGACAAAGTCTCAATTGTCAACAACCTCCATGGTTATAAGACCTGAGTCCAGCATGACAGCGCAGTTGGCGGAGTTCAAGAAAGTTATTCAAGTTGTACCCAAATCCAAATTAGAACTCACAACAACAACAACGCAGCAAAACAGGACGAGTCTTACTGAGCTGTCTATGACTCTGAAGGCACTAGAAGGTTCTTCCTCAATAGTGACTGCTCCAACTGTGACAACATCTTCCATGTTTGGTGGGCAGAGACAACAGGTCCAAGCTCACGATCAAACCGTCATAGTAGTCAAGAAAGAAGAAGTAGCACCACGAGGACAGATCTTGCATGTTGCAGCTGTACTTAACCCTCAAACCTCACAGAAAGTCACGCTGGTCGAAGCATTACAGACTGGGCTTCTTGATCCAAAGTCCAAGACGTTTGTGGATCCATTAACCCGCCAGCGTCTCTCTTTGACTCAGGCCACAAAGAAAGGGTACTTGGATGAAGTTGTGCACAAGCAGATGAGCTCACCGTGCGGCCTCTTAGACCCCCAGACTGGCCTGGAACTGACACTCTTGGAGGCAGTACACAAGAAACTCTACCATCCCATAACCAACACGGTCATGGATAGTACCGCAGGAGAACAAGTATCTGTCCCTGAGGCTTTCGCCCGAGGCATTATCTCAGAATCATGTTCACGGATCTTGGTAGGCGAGACAGTGGAACTTACATCTATTACTCACACTCAAGCCATGTTTGCCAATGCTGAGCCTTTAAAGATGGAAGCTGGCTTAAGTCTGGGCAAGATCATTGAGAAAGGTCTTTACAGCGAAATCACAGGCAAAGTTACAGACCCTCTCAGTGGCTTAGATCTGAGCATCATGGAAGCTGTTGAAAAAGGCTACATTAATCCTAATTATGAGGAAATTGAGGATCCCTCATCTGGAAGCTATATCTCTCTGACCGAAGCTGTCTCCAGTGGTGTGATCGACCCATTCAAGGGCACATTCAATCATTCTCCAACAAACCAGAAACTTTCATTGTCAACTAGCATGAAGAAAAATCTTTTGAAGACAGCTTCCACTCTTGCCGATATTGTCACCGAAAGAAGTTTGACAGAAGATGGGGAGATCTTTGATAAAATCTCCAGTCAGATTATGCCCCTCTCAGAGGCCCTAGCTACCGGGATTGTGAGCAAAGATAAGAAGTGTATCTTGGATCCTGCTACAGACAACATATTGTCAGTATCCGAAGCAATCAGAAAGGGAATTATGACGCCCAGAGGCCAATTTGTCAACCTGGAGGACAACAGTAGACATAATCTATTGGAGGCTGTGACACTCGGAATCGTGAAGCTTGTGCATGAAGATGTAGAATTTTCAAGAACAGGTGTCAAGGATCCTAGGACAAATGAAGTCGTGACACTTTCTGAAGCCTTTAAAAGAGACATTGTTACAGCCCAAGGTACCTACACTGACAGTAGAACTGGGAGAGAGATGAGTCTTCAACAGGCGGCCAGTTCTGGGCTGATGGATAGAAACTTGGTGAAAGATATGAGCAAACCAACCAGTCTTAAGGATGGTCAGGGCAGAAACATCTCTGTAGCTGAGGCACTTGTCAAAGGAATACTCAACCCACACACTGGGTCAATAGAAAATCCTAAATCTCAAGAAAAACTGTCGATGCAGGAAGCAACCTCAGCAGGCCTATTAACAGCTGTAGATGCAACTGATATCTTGGGTCTCATCAGTCCCATGATGACGTCGACTACAGTCCTTACACAGATCGAGCCGTCGCGTAGGCGAACAGAAGCTTTGTCCATCTCCCAGGCAGTGACACAAGGCTATCTCAATGAGAGCACTGGCTTCTTCAGAGACCCCCTAACAGGGAAACACATGAAGGTGGAGGAGGCTGTTCAGAAAGGCCTTCTTAGATTGTCGTCCGAGTGGCCTGAAGCTCCGTCTCTAGCCAGAGACTACGACGAAACTGATTCTCAATACCAGATGTCCACAGTCTCTGATACTTTCATGACTGATACGTCTGGGGACAAGACCAAAACGATTCCCATCCAACCTGGGTCGAGGAAACACGAGTCTAGCTTCTTAACCAAAACAGGCAGTCATTATTCATTCACAACCACTGCTGTGGCCAAGCCTCTCCTCATGCAATCTGTGATTTCTGAAACAAAGGAAATTAATTTGAAATCTGTCACTGATCTCAAGTCTGGCCGAGAGTTGGATGTGGAAGACGCTGTAAACAGGGGACTTTTGAACCTAGAACAAGGAAGGTACATCAATCCATTGACTGGGGAAAGTATGAGCCTCAACATTGCCATTGAAAGGGGCTTTATCACTGCTGAAGAGATGAAGACTGGTGAGGCAGGGCCAAGAGCAGAGGCTGTTAAGGAGACCAAAGCCTTCTGCATTGTTGGGGTTATTCATCCAAGGACAAAGCAACGTCTCACTGTAAGTCAAGCCATGAAGGAAGGAATACTAGACCAGGAGAATGGGATCTACAATGGACTAGACTCCCTAAGGAGAACAAGCCCGATGAAAATCAGTGAAGCAATCGAGAAGGGCTTTGTTATTGTTGAAGATATAGGTACGTCTGATGTGGGGCCAGATTCCATGCTGAGAGAAACCAAATCATTTGTGTTGAAAACAGTCTTACATCCCCGGACGAAGAAACACATGACTGTCGCAGAAGCAATTGCTGAAGGTATCATTGATGAGTCAGAGGGTGTGTATGTTAACCCACTGACTGGAGAAAGAATCCCTATGATAGAAGCCATTGAGAGAGGTGTGGTATTTGCTCAGCTGACATCAGTAAATACTGATGTTGATGAAGATGTTAACAAGATCACGACCACAAAACTCACATCCCTGTCTGTGACAGCCGTCATTGACCCTCGAACCGGTCAGATAATCACTGTAGCCAAAGCTGTGGAGGATGGGATCCTTGACCAGTCCAGAGGAATCTACATGAATCCTTTGACTGGGGAGTCTATGACTCTCAGTGATGCTATAGACAAGAGGCTTGTTCTCGCAGAATCTCCAGAGGCCCAATCTGATGATCCACTGGATAGAGCAGAAATTTCCAGTATCCATATCACAGATGAGCAGGAATCCAGTGATGCCACCCTTATGGAAGATGTCCACTCAGAGACCGTGACGATGTCTATCAACAGCGTCATTGACCCCGTAACTATGGAAATGATCTCATATGATGATGCTATCAAGCTGGGAATTCTCAATGTGAAACAGGGGATTTACAGAAACCCCAGCTCAGGAGACACCATGACCATCACTGCTGCTATGGAGAAAGGCCTGATTCATGGGGAGGTCACGTCTAAACATCGTGAAGATGACATCATGAGGAGCTCTCTGACAACCAATACTATAGCGTTTCCACTAAAGGACGTAACCTCTGTGATCGATCCAAGGACTAGGAAGGAGATCTCTGTAGATAAAGCAATTAAAGAAGGCATTATCAATTTAGACCGTGGAACTTACTACAATCCCAAAACTAACTCAGAAATCAAACTAGAAAAAGCTAAAGAATTTGGTTATCTCTTAGTATCCAAACATTCCAATGCTGCCCAGCTTCAACAATCCATTGAAGAAGAAAATATTTTGGAAGCTCAGCTATTAACTCCTCGCATTCCACAAGAGTCCAACAAGCGGTGGTCTAAAGTGGACATGGAACTTGAGAAGACTGTTGCACATGATGACTCCCTAGAAGACGCTTCCCTTGCAACTGAAGTGCTTCATTACTCAACAGATATGGAGAGAGAAGATCTGGATCAAAGTGTTTCGCCATCGAAGAAGTCTGTACAGGCAGCAAATTCTGGCACAATCAGTAGAGGACCTTTACGTAAAACAGCTGAAGGCATTTCCTACTCAGATGCCATGAAGCTGGGGCTGATCAACCACCACACTGGCAGAGTCCGAGATCCCAAGTCTGAAATGCAGCTCACTTTACAAGAAGCAATAAGCAGAGGGATCATTGACCCTAGCCTTCCTGCACTGGAAGAACCCAGTTCAGGGAAGACATTGAGTCTTACAGAGTGCATGGCTCGGAACATCATAAATCCAGCTGTGTGCAAGACCGATGTTGGCAAGGCAAGGCTAGCCGGCTTTACAGAGAAATCTCTGCCCAAACAGTCATTGAAGGTGCAGGCCTTGAATCTCATCGATGCTGTCTCAGCCAACTTGTTTAACGCAGCCACTGGAAAATTTATGGAGCCCAAGACTGGTCAACGATACTCGCTCAAATCTGCTCTAGACAATGACATTATTGAAGGAACCATGGTAATGGTCAAAGACACAACAACTGGAGAATATGTGCCTCTCAGCTTGGCTGTGAAAAAAGGCCTCATCAGTGGGAGCACTTCTGAGGTATACGACTCAGAGAGCAGACAGAGAGTTCCACTTCCATTAGCTATTGCAAAAGGCCTGGTGCGAAACAAATTCGATGTAGACTCAGCTTGCATAATCGACAACCAAACTGGGGAAAAGATAGACCTGCGGAAGGCTATAGCTGAAGGAGATTTAGGAGCGAATTCTGTTATTGTGTTGGACACTAAAACAAATGAGCAGGTGTCTATGGATGTAGCATTGTTGCGAGGTCTTGTGGATAGATCAGGTATGGTCGTCGATAAACAGTCCGGTAAGAAGATGTCACCAAAGGAAGCTTTGAAATTTGGTCTTATGGCTATAGTGGGTGCTCCGATCGTGGCTGGCAAGATGGTAGTAGATGCCATCACTAGTGGAGGGAGCCCAACCAGAGCAGGGACTACTTACGAACAGACAAAAGATTCAGCCTCATCTATAAAAGCTCACACCCCCACCAAGTTTGAAGACAGAAGTAAGGAAGCTACAGAGAGTGTCCAGGAAATTAAAATCAAGGCAGAAAATGCTAGGAAAGAAATTGGCAAGAATCTGTCGCCATCTCAGATACCTGAGAGAGTGCGCCAGCCTGTAACCATCACTATAGATTCATCTCCCTCCATCTCATCACCAGGGGCTCACATTGGACAAGCAGCCACCATTAGTTTAGAAAATACCTCTCAGGTTTCGCCAGAACACCATTCAACATCTCCAACAAGAAAGTTCATGTCGTCTTCTACTACCTCCATTATAAGCACTAGTAAAACAGAATCAACTACGATAGGCTCACAAAAAACTATTGAGCTGGTTCCATCTTCGCCATATCAATCTCCAAGAGCTATGGTGAAATCTTCAGACACTGAATCTAGGTTTTCTTCAGGTTTGGAGGATACTTCATTCACAAAATTTACAGAAAGAAGCGCGAATAACCTCGAAATTAACTGGGAAAGAGGAACTGTTGTGGACAAACTGACTGACCAGTCCATGACCATCACGGAGGCTGTCCAGAAAGGATTGGTAGACTCAGATTTAGTTGAGGACCTGGCGCGGGACTCCACAACTCAATTCCAGACCACACCCGACATTGCCATTAATTGGGAGGATGGAACGATCAGTAATCGTGTGGATGGACAGAGTTTCAGCATAGAGAGAGCTCTCCAGAAGGGGCTTATTGATATGCCCACAGCCTCAGCTTTGGCTTCCGTCACAGAGGGTGCCACATTGTTGTCAGGACCACAAGTTCTACAGGCTAAGAGGACCACAGAAATGTACACGCTGAACAAGGCCATCAAAGATGGTAG
This sequence comes from Tylodina fungina, assembly GCA_031762815.1. Classification (NCBI taxonomy): domain Eukaryota; kingdom Metazoa; phylum Mollusca; class Gastropoda; order Umbraculida; family Tylodinidae; genus Tylodina; species Tylodina fungina. The sequence continues at coordinate 8,693 of JAUEKS010033231.1, forward strand.
TTATAATCCTGCCACAGGACTTGTTATTGACCCCAACACCGGTCTTAAAATGTCTGTGAAGGAAGCATTAAACAGAAACATCATTGATGGTCAGGATTCCACTATCATTGATCCCCAGACTGGTCACCAAATGCCCCTCCAAGCTGCAATTGATGCTAAAATATTTGACCCCCTCAGAGGTGAACTCATCCATAAGAGCTCAAGAGAGCGGATCTCTTTACAAGATGCGGAAATACAAGGCCTTATTCCAGATGAAAGTTCAGAGTCAGCTCCTTGTGGGATTACCCAAAGAGACAGAATATCTCCCAGAACTCTTACTGTGAAGGAGGCTATTGCTAAAGGCTATGTAGATAATGATAGCAGAGCTTTCACAGACCCCTTGTCCGGAGAGGTTATGCCGCTATCATCTGCCATAGAGTATGGCCTGGTAACATCCTCCATTACCTCTCCACCTCCAGTGGCACCCAAACCAAAAAGCCCCCTGAAACAGAGTGTCAATGAAGCAGTGACAGTGTACCGGGAAGAGCAAGAGACTGTGAAGAGAAGATCTTTGAAACCAACAGACGATGATTCCAAAAGATTGTCGTTTGCAGAGGCTCTGGATATGGGGTTCATCAATTTAGAGAGTAAACAATATACAGATCCCAGTTCTGGGGACAGAATGGCCCTTCTGGATGCCATCAGGGACCAGATTATCGACACAAATGGTGCTGGGGAACCATCAGACACACAAGGTATGAGTCTCACCAAAGCCATTGATGATGGATTTTTTGATGAAGACAGGGGTGTTTTCCATGATCCAAATAGCGGAAAAATTTTGACACTGCAAGAAGCCATGAATGAAGGAAAGCTGGATGGAAAATTTACTGTGTATGAAGTGAAATCGGGAGAGCTGTACTCCTTGGAAGAAGGCTTGGAAGAGGGTAAAATTGATCCCAGAACTGGCAAATTTATCGATGAAGAAAGTGGACGAGGAATGAGTCTGAAAGAAGCTGCTAAACTGGGAGTTCTAGCCATTGTAGGAGCACCATTTGCTGCGGCATCAGTTGCTAAGGAGTCATTTACAGCTTTTGTGGACGACAGAAAGAAAAAAGATAGAAAAACTAATAATGCAGATCAACCTGAACTTTCATTCCAAGCAACTACCGTGAGACAAATATCTCCAAACCTTTTGGAGGTGACTCAGTTGCAACAAAGCATTCCAAGAATGGACACATCAGAGTCCATGACTCTACTGGAAGCCATATCCAGTGGATATTTGAACCCCAAAACAGGAATCTTTAAAGACCCTAACAGCGGTGAAGAAATGCAGATTAGTGATGCAATCATGAATGGGTTGATAAAAAAAGACTCAGCATCTGTGAAAGATCCCCACACAGGCAGACCCTTCAACCTGGAGGATGCTCTCACACATGGAGTAATTGATGACAATGGTCATGTGATCGACTCCAGTTCAGGGAATGCTAAAAATTTGGACAGCTGCATCAAGGATGGAACTGTTCAGGAAAAATCTTTATCCTCATCTCCTGATGGTGTCAATGTATTCTCCAAAACAACAGAGAAACTCGAGGTTGACTGTGTGTATGACCCAGTCTCTAAGCGTGACATTCCATTAGAAGCAGCCATTGACAGAAATATCATCCATCTCGAAGATGGAACTTACCAGAATCCTGTCACAGGACAAAATATGCCAATCTCTGATGCAATGAGAGAGGGCCTTATTGGTGGAATGGTTGTAGACAAAGTGATGACCAAGGAAGAAATTACTAAGGCCGGATTTGCCGCTGAGGTGGCTTTTTCTGAAAAGAAAACCATGCGGATTGAATCTGTGCAGGACACCAGCACAGGCAGAAGCGTGTCACTGTCCGAGGCGGTGCAACTTGGGATTGTGGACGAGGACGGAAAATACTTCAAGGACTCACATTCGGGGCGTGTAATGACTCTGAATGAAGCTATCCATCATGGTCTAGTCTCTGCAGAGGCAATTGAATCTGAAATGCAAACTGGGGAACAATACAGTAAATCGCACCAGTCTACAGTGATGCAGTCCTCCTCCTACACAATACAGTCAGTGGTGGACCCCGCCACCAGCAGAGAGATACCCATCTCTCAGGCTGTGGACAGCGGCATCCTGGACATGTTCACTGGGACTTTGACCAACAAACGCACTGGGGAAACTCTACTCATGGGGGATGCCCTTAAACAGGGATTTCTCAAGATCAAAGAAACAAGTGTCGGTCTAGAAGACCAAGTCCACTCTGACTCGAGGAACTCGAGAAAAAAAGTATTAGACACTTCCACGCAAGAATATCTGACGTGGAATGAAGCTGTGAGAAAAGGTATTGTGGATCCGGTCAATCATGTGTATCACTCAATGTCTGAGGGAGAAATGTCGATTGACCAGGCAGAGATGAAAGGTCTGATTGTAAAACAGGAGCTACGGAAGTTGAAATCCATTGGTGAAAAATCATGTGACATCATGTCTGTATATGACCCTATCAAGGATGAGCATGTGAGCGTGGCTGAGGCAGTGACCACTGGACTCTTGGACCTGAAAGCTGGTACGTACAATGACCCTGCTAGTCTGGATCCAATGCCTGTGCAGCAAGCCTATCAGCAAGGCCTCATCAAAGGTAAAGTAAGAGATAAACAAATGTCAGAAGATGCCACTACGATGGGAGAATACAAAATCAAATCAGCTAAGGACACTAAGAACAATCGGTCCTTGTCTGGAAGAGACGCAATTGGTTATGGGATCATTGACAAATCCAGAAACAGATTTGTCGACACACTGTCAGGTGAATCAATGTCCATCACTGAGGCAGTGAAGAAGGGGCTGGTGATTCTAGAGTCAGATGTACCCCAACCCGTGGTGACGTCTATGAAGCAGAAGTCAATGACCATTACGGCTGTCATCAATCCAGCCACTGGAAATGAAATGACCATGTCAGAGGCTATCGGTGAAGGTATTTTTGATCCAGATCAAGGTGTTGTGATTAATAAACACACTGGAGAAAACATTTCTCTGGACCAAGCCATTGAGAAAGGACTCATCAGTGCTGAGGTGGAGGAGGGACAGAAAGCTCAGGAAGTGGTCATCATCAACGGAGTCCTCATTACGGACATCAAAGATCCTCGCACAGATGCCTCAGTGCCAATTTCAGAGGCAATCAAGCGGAGAATCCTAGATGAGAACAAAGCCATATATTACACACCTACTGGCAGTCTGTCCGTTAGGGAAGCTTTGAAACGAGGATACATTGAAGGCAAAGACACTACAGAAGATGGTGTGTCAGATCAGAAAAAGCAGGACGCCAAACAGATTAATGTATCTCGTGTTCTGGACCCAGTACATGGACAGAAGGTTGGACTGGAGGAAGCTATAGAGAAAGGTCTTGTTGACAGGCACTGCACCGTGTACAACAACCCTGTCACAGGGGAACAACTCATGATGGAGGAGGCCATGAAAGAAGGCCTAGTCGCTGGTTCGGTTCAAACTATATCTAAGTCGCAAACTACGGTTACTTCCAAAAAGCCTTCAAAAACATATAATATCACTGGTGTAGTCGACACAGCATCTGGCAGAGAGTTAGGTGTGGAAGATGCCATTAACGAAGGAATTCTCGATCCCTCAGGGAAGTACTTGGACTCCTTCACCGGGGATGTGATTCCATTGGCTGAAGCCATGAAGCTTGGACTGGTCATTTCAGAGGATATCCAGAAATCACCTCTTGAGAACATAATGGCTGACCACAGAGATGGTGGACGTCACGTCACTTTCCGCAATGCCATGAACCGTGGACTCATAGACCCAAGCACCGGTTCTTTTTTAGATGAAGCCTCCCAGAAGATGTACTCGGTAGATGAAGCTGTGAGAATTGGACTTATTGTTGCATCTGATGGGAGGCCTTTCGAGTACAGAGGTATCAGTGATTCTGGATTCACTTACAGCTTCAAAAATGCCCTACAAACTGGAATCATTGATTCAGAAAATTGTCTCTTCTATGATAGTCTCACTGGGGACACAATTTCAATAGAAAGCGCCCTTCGGGAGGGTTATCTGTCTCCCATTGCAGGAGAATATGGAGGACGTTCAATGGGAGGATCTGTCATTCTGCTCAGGGATGGAGTAGCTCCAAGTACTTCAAACCTCAACGAAATTCTGGTCTCTAAAACTGGAGAAAAGCTGACTCTCCATGAGGCTGAAAAGAGAGGCTTGGTTTCAGTGGTGACCCCTGCTGCCAAGATGACCTTGAGTGATGCAATCCAAGGAGGTCTAGTAGACACTGACTCTGGCCTTTACCATGACCCCCTCACCGGACATGTTATGCCGCTGGATGAGGCGGTATTGTGTGACTTCATCTCTTCCGAGGAAAAAGAATCACAGAAACGGACTGATAATGGTGGAATCACAAATGGGTTTGGAAAGCAGAAAGCCAAGGACTCCATGACCTTGGCAGGTGCTGTGAGTAAAGGCTACATAGACATAGCTACAGCCACATTCACCGACCCTCAATCACAGGAAATAATATCTGTATCCCAAGCAGTCCAAAAGGGACGAATCCAACCGTTGTTAACCATTGGAGAACCTATGGACACCTCGGAAGCAGACAGCGGTCACAAAAGATCAGATACTGTCAGAGTTTCAGACAGATCAACCCGTTTGTCGACAATTCTGAGTGAAAGCGATAGCGTTCATGACAATGACCAAGCATATGGAACGACCCAGTCCGAGAGACTGAGAGGTAGCACCAGTCTCGGCCAGAGAGAACTTATCGAGGATTACGTGGACTCCGGCTATTCTCAGATCGAGACCAGCGATAGAGGAATCAATGGCTTGCAACGGTCACCTCCAGATGTGTACAGCTCTCCGGACCGGTCGTCTGCATCTACTCCTGTCAGCAATTTTGTGAGTATACACGTTTACAAGATCCTCGTTTTATAGTAGTACTGGCATGGTGAAGGTGGGGGTACTGGTGGTAATGTGACAGGGACTAAGTTGAGGGACGTGGGTGTTAACTGCCACGTGAGGGGGGTCACAACGTGCTAGAAGAATTGTTATCTTACATGTAGCAATAGCAATGTGGTCCAAAGCGCTTCCTCATCCCCAGATAAAACTTCGTGGTTTATGGCATTAGCGTCAATCTCTTGAGCAAAGGTTGATACAAGCTGGGTTTACAGTGCACATGACAGAGATATTTAAGATTATATGAACTTACTAAAAAGAGAAATGTATCAGATGATACACTTTGAGCGCATGCCATTAAAAATTTAGGTTTTGTTTTGTTATTTGGTGGGTTTTATTTTTACTGTTTTTATTTCTATTTTCAATTATACTGAATATCAAATTCACTGAATTCATGATTCTCCAAATGTTTTGTTCCAGCAGGATATTGCTCTCACTGAGTGTTTAGGTTATGAGTATTGTATATGTAGTCATCAGATATTTATTATTTTTATTTCGCTTCAACCCCCTACAATATGACTTGTAATATCTGTGTTTTGTCTTTGTACGTAATGTATACAGTGTGTGTTTATATACATGAATTTGTGTACATGTATGTCTGTATCTACATGAATATTTATGCCTGTGTCTGTGAATGTATACAATGTGCACTCTATGTGTGTGTCCATGAATGTATGTATGTATGTATGAATCCATGAATATATACAGTGTATGACTGTCCGTGAATGTGTGTATGTCTGTATCAATGAATGTATACAGTGTATTATGTCTGTATTCATGAATGCATGTGCAGCGAGTATCTTTATCTATGCAAGTTGTACCACGTAGCTTTTTTATTGTAGCTTTTCTTCCCCAGAGATATTCAGGGTGTTCTAATTGTAAAGTGTGTATTGTGAGCTATTCCCAGCATTTCACGATATTCCAAAGACAAATCTCTGTTGACTTATGTGTTATGAGAGATGTAGATTTGAGATTTTGTCTTTTTTTTCAAATTCACGAAAATGTATGCGTGCATGCCTGGCAGAGTGAAGCGTATAAAATGTTTTTCCCGCCTTTTTACTATCTGCAGAGGATACTAGGTCTTGATGGCCTTGTCTGTGAGAACAAGTTCGTGGCTATTCTCTTGAGTGTCCATGATATACATTGGCGCCTTTGCATTGCTCATGAATTTATCGCAGGAGTCTTCTCTACTGGTTATATAGAAAGTCGGCTAGATGAAATTGTCACCTGCTGATTGCTTTCCTTTAATTCCTTTTTCTACAGGGTGAAGTTGCTTATGTCAACGTCCCCCCGGCCATTTCTCGTAGGTCTTTAGATGTGTCACTACCATCAGAAAGGTTAATTGTTAGCTCAGAAGGGGTCAGGAAGGGAGAGCTAGTTTTATGTCCCAGTCATGATGTAGTGAGTAGGTCAATGGAGGCCCTGGAGAACGAGGACAGTTTCGATGTTAGTTTCAGAAATGAGTTCTTCAGTTTACCTGGACAAGATAGACACCAAGATCAAGACAAATACGGTGCCGATGTTAGAACAGACGACGACAAGATCAAAGATTTCCTTCTAGAATCTGACAAAACAAGAGATATTTATGTAAATCAACAGCCATTGGTCGGGAATAGACCGCAGAATTATATTGATGGGCATGGATCTTGCCTGGGTGCTGTCTCACACGATAGGAGTTCTGAGTGCTATGTAAACATAGCTCAGGATCAGCTGGCACCAAAATATGGGCTTATTGAACCCGCGAAAGAATTAGAAAGTAGCAATGACGTATGTAATGAGCAGCCTTCCCTAGACAATCGCTCGTCTCCGTCCCCTCCGAGTGGAGCTTCGGACACTGCATCTGTGGACAGCGCATGCTACCAGACCCTGCTGCAGTCGTACACCACCAACTTATTGGATCTGTTCTGGGACCCCGAGGTTGAAAGGATATCACATCCTAGAAAAGGAACCCAGCTTGGAGTCCAGGAAGCTCTTGGCTGCTCCGTGTTACCTCGTAACCTACAGGTTCGTCAATTCCTGGAGGAAGAGTCGGTTAGCATCACAGAAGCACTTGCCTCTGGACAAATTGACCGAAAGACTGGTCGCGTGGTGGATATGGACTCCGGCAGTATCCTGTCTCTTCTAGAGGCCATGCAGCAGGGCATGGTGGTGGTCCAATCGTCTGAGGAAAAGATGGTGGATGAGCACATGGTGGGATGTCTTAAGCGCGAGCTCGGAGCTGGATTATTGGATCTGGTCACTACAGGCTCTGTGTCCATGAACATTCGAATCCGGGACAGCAAGACTGGTGAGAATTTCTCAGTGCCTGAAGCGATTACTCGTTCCCTGGTATGCCCTGAGAAGGCTAGAGTTAACGACACAGAGCATGGTCATTGGCTGGGGTGGGAGGAGTCCAAACTGTGTGGGATTGTCTTTGACATGAAACCGCTGTCTATCCACCAGACGGTGCTGTCCCCTAAGTTCAACCAGAATACTGAATGTTTTGTCGACCCCTCAGCCTGTGACCAAGAAAATTTGACACTGTCTGATATGATGGCAAAGGGGCTGATTGACCCTTCTTCCAGAGAGGTCTATGATGTAAAGAATGATCGATGGCTTACGGGCAAGGAGGCTGTTTATGAAAAAGTACTTGACCCTCTTGGTAACCGATACTTTCACAATGTGTTCCAGCAGTACATGCCGCTGAATGACGCCATTCAGGCAGGCCTGATCGATTGCCACAGAGGATCTGATCTCGATGTTACGTTCAGTAGCTTCGAGTCACAAACAGAGGAGGACTGCACTGCTTCCATAATCGAGAAGTTTCCTTTAAGTATTTATGAAGCCCTTTCTGAAGGAATTATAGATCGAGATTCCAGCCAAATCAGTGTTGGCGATGAGATATTATCCTTTGAAGCAGCTTATGACCGAAGACTTGTTACTCCGGAGAGGACGTACATTATTGAAAGAAGTACTGGGTTGGTGTATGACTTCAAAGAATCTATCGAGGTCAATCTAGTGGACGTGTCTGCCGGCTGTGTGATGGACACATCGTCTGGAATCAACTACACCCTGGTTCGTGCCCGAGAGCGGGGGCTGGTCAGAGACACACCAAGGCCTTTTCTGGAAATCAAGACCGCGGCAGAGAATGGAGTTCTGGATTTCGATGAGAAGAGAATCATTCATCCGCAAACAAAGACACTCTTGACCATCACACAAGCTATTGCTGAAGGCATCATCGACCCTAGCTCGATCCTCACTGACCATGAGGGCCGGAGTATAACTGTGCAGGAGGCGATCACTGATGGGTTTCTCAACATCGAGACATTGGACCTCCTGTTACCTGGTGGTAAGCTACAGTCGTTGTCGGACACCCTGGGTGTTTCCCGGCCGCACAATCCCAACCGCAGGAACTCTGTGATCGGCCGGAAGTGCAGCCTCACTCTGGATGAGGCCATTAATAGCGGGATGTATGACCCTGTCTCCAACTCTATGATGTCCAGGGAGGGGTTCCTCTCTTTGCCTAAGGCTCTCCAAGCTGGCCTCATACACAGCGACTCGCTGGTCAGAGACCCCTTCAGTGGAGATATACTCTCCCTCACTGAGGCTCTGGACAAACGCTTGTTGGACCCAGACTCAGGAAAGATGATGGACTCTTCCGGGGTCCCAATCGCTCTAAATTTCGCCTTGGAAAAAGGTCTTATTCTCAAATCGAAAGCTCCTCTTCACCTCTCGTTATCGGAAGCTCTTGACGAAGGCCTATTCAATATGGCATCTAATCAGTTCATCAATCCAGACAATAATGAAGAGCTGGACTTTATCACAGCCTTGGACTTGGGCATCATTGACGTAGACTTAATAAGAGTGAGGAACACCAAAACGGGAGAGGTACTAAGTCTCCAGGCCTCCGTAGACCAAGGGCTGGTGGACGCCGATGAAGGCACCTGCGCCAGCGCTTTTGATGGGGAGACTTACAACATCGTGGATGGCATAGATAAGGGTATCATCATCGACACCACGAGCCAGCCATCGATGTCTCTGCTGGAAGCCATTGATGAGAATCTTCTCGATATCTCATCTTGTATATTCAAAGACCCAGTTGGTGAGTCCAGCATGACCCTCAAAGATGCCTTGGAGTCAAATTTCATAGACCGCTTGTCGATGTCAGTGCGTGATGTAAAATCAAAGACTCTCCTGACGGTGGACGGTGCAATCAGCCAAGGCCTGGTCAATCCTTGTACAGGATCCTTCAAGAACCTGGAAGGAGAGGATGGTATGACATTCCAAGAAGCCTTCGATGGAGGCCTCATTTTTTCGGATGCTTTTGTTCCAGAGAAGAGTCTGATGGAGGCAGTTAAGCAGGGTTTGTACAACTCGAAAACGGGTAAATTCATCGATCCATCCTCAGGTCGTGTTTACACCCTTAGGGACATGGTCACTGAAGGCTTCCTCGACCCTAACACCCTGCTCGTGTATGACAGAGGCATGGGCAAACTGATTTCATACAACGAGGCGGTCAATAGGAAGGTACTCGACACCAAAGTGGGCATGGTTTTGGACACGGAGACCAACGAACTGCTTAACCTACGAGAAGCAATGGATCGAGGTTTACTGCAAGAGAACATAAGGGCAATAACTCTGTCCTTACAGCAGGCAGTAGACGCGGGACTCCTGCAAAAAAATTGTGGAAGGATCATGGACCCCTTGTCCAGAAAATCTCTTTCAGTAGAGAAAGCAATCGAGATTGGGCTTGCGGATGTATCCCAATTATTAGTTAATGTCAATGATAATGGAAAGTTTTTATTCATGGATGAGGCGTGTCATGAAGGGATTGTTTTCGTGGATGATGATAAGCTGGTCTACTCTCGAACGGGCATATCTCACGATATTGCTTCAGCTTTCTGTAAAAACATTCTCATCGAGATTCCGAAAGGTGGGTTTCTCCTTGGTGACGTCTTGTCTTCTGGTTTGTATGACGAGGGTCACCAGAGATTTATTGACCCTTTAACTGGTCAGAGACTGACACTCAGTGAGGCGATCAATAGTGGTGTGATTAACGAGGAGAAGCCTCAGGTCGCGGTCCCGGATCTGGGCATGTTTTCGCTGGTGCAGGCCATTGAGAAAGGTCTTATCGACCCGGACACTGGTTACTATATGGCCTCGAGTACCCCATTCAGCCTGACCGAAGCTGTGGGTACTAAACGTCTTCTCGTCGCCCAACATAAGCAAACGGAAGACGAATTCAGAAAGAGCATGTCATCCTTGAGCAGCATGGACCATCTTCCATCCCCACTGTCATCCATATCGTCGGTGGCCGCCTACTCCAGAGACACAGAGAGTTCAATGGACATGGACTCCATAGACTCTAGTTCCAGGGCCATTAGCCAAAAGCAGGACTCGGGATCTCTGGAGGAAATTTCTAGTGAGGACGATGACAACACCATTAGCTGCTCTTCTAATATAGAGCTGACTACTTCAGGTACAGATAACAGCGTTTTCTGTGCCAATTCATTGCTGGTCAACAATACCGACAGTGCTCAGGGTAAAACAACCTCCATGGCCATATTACGTCGATCAGACCCTTCGAATATTGTTCAACACATAGTGGAAGACTTGGTTAACAGGACGACTGATAGTGATGATGACTCCTCGAACCAAAATGTGGTTAAGGTGGAAGTCTACCCCGAGAGAATGGTTTCGAGTATTTCAGATGGAGAAATGACATCTGCAATGGAAAATCTCTCCAGCGATGTGGATCATGGAAGCACACCGTCCAGTAAAGAGAACAGCCCCAGTGATACAAACCCTACCTCTAGTGTTGGAGGAAGCCCTCGAGCAATGCACAGGTTGCCCGGGAGTTTGGAGGTGAGTTTTACAGAGAGTGAAACCTCGTTGTCTGTCACCTTCGACGTGGATGAGGATGTGGTCCAGTCTGACAGTAGTAGAGCCTTCTACGAGCGCAGCCAGAGCTCATGTAGTGACAGCATCCACAAGAACAGAAATCCAAAAGTTGAGGCGTATCTCAAGGCTGAAAGGAGTCACAGTACGAACGACCTAGAGACCCAATGTTGTGGGTATACTGCGTCCAGAAAGGAAGAACTAATGCGCGACTTGCAGTCTAGATGGAGTCCCCCAGCCGACGAGCTTTCAGCATCCTTGGACTCCCTACTTCAAGATGCCATTCGGAAACAACTCATTGAGGAAAAGCCCATGTCACTATTCAGCACAGTGGACAAAGGGGTATATGATGACGTGAGTTCTTTCTTCTGTGACCCCGAAAGTGGAAATATTATGAACCTAAGGCAAGCCATTGAGTGTGGTCTGGTCAATGACAACGTCAGAGAAGTCATATGTTCCTACACTGAGCAACCGATGAGCTTGAGGGATGCCATCGAAAAGGGGATCATTGATGTTGACCGGGGTAATTACTTGGATAACAGCACGGGCACAGTGCTCACTTTAAAGCAGGCCAGAGATGTCGGTTTGCTTTTTAAAGGGAAATACAGTCCGAGAAACACGGTTGAGATATTAGTGGAAGACATGTCTGGAGCACAGTCTCTCAAACGAAGTCAGTTAGAAGACGCATTTTCCAGTGGAATCCTACACCGATCGAATTCTCAAGTGATCGACCCTGACTCTGTACAGGGTATAACTCTTCGTCGAGCGACCAGCATGGGTCTTATTGACATGAAGAGCGGAGACTTTAAGAACCCCCAAACAGGTGAGACTATGTCCCTTGCCTCAGCTGTGGAGAAAGGTTTCATTCTGAGCCCCAAAGGTCTGTCCTTGTACAGTGCCGTGGACCAAGGCTTGTACTTCGAGCTGTCGGGCCAGTTCATCCATCCAGCCACAGGTGCTGTGCGGTGTCTGGACGATCTCATCACCGACCAGGTCATTGCCCTGCAGCATCCGGAGATCAGGGACCTCACACAGGAGAATATTGTCTCTCTCGGAGATGCCATCAAGAAGGAGATCATCGATTCTATCAGAGGCATGTACGTCCACCCAAACTCCAAAGAGAGCATCAACTTCAAAGATGCCATTTCTGCGGGGCTCATCATCAGCACTAACACTCGCGAGGGCTTGCAGGACCTTACCGGACAACTGTCTCCCAGCCCTGTGCCATTCGCTCCAAGACATAAGTCTTTGTCTCCAGTACCAAGCACTAGAAAGAGTCTGAGAGTACCGGACAATGAACACGACCTAGGGTTACACGTTCCTACCCCGAACACTTTCACTTTTAGTTCAAAAGACGCCCACCCTCAGAAATTGCTAGACGGAGAATTTGTCACTTCCGTGGATACTCACCCTTCCGATTGTTCAGAAGCGGCTATGTCCATTCCTACTGGTGAACAACATGACACTGGGAATCTCATACCTTCCGGACATGTTACACATACTGAAATCCGCACCCCTAGACCGTATACACATATTTCATGTGAAACACCAAGCGTGGACCTAGACAGTACATTTGATGCTGGGGATTCAAAATCCAAACATCTTTTACAAGATGCGGAACTCCAGAAGAAAATATCACGGGAGATTACGTTTCACAAGGTGAAAGAATCGGAGCTGGATAATTCTGAAAGAAGATCCTCATCTCAATCTTTGTTCAGGAGTACGGAGGCAGGGGAAGATAGGTCGTCGACCATGGGAGGCGGAAATAATGTGATACCCGGTGTACAAATCAATGATAGATCTATTGCTTCATCACAAATGGACATCAATATCAGAGCCATCGAGGGCTCTGAGTCTCGAAACCCATCCACCATTGTGGATCATAGCACTTTTGTGCCTGCTGTGCACCAAGTTATTGGTGGCAAAGATTCACTCCACAAAACCTCTATGGACGCAATGACAAAGCAAATGGTTGATGTAGATATGCCAAGCTCTGACATTAACCCCAGAATGCAAACGTCATCAGCTTATGAACCACAGTTTACACCCAAAGATCAAGTGCCTGTGTATCTAACAGGGATGGGATCTGATCATGATTGGTTCAGAGAAAACGAACGGTTGAACTCCGTTAATGGTACATCAGCAGTCTCATCCACCTATTCAGACAATTTGAATGCTCAAAAAGAGCAGCAACAGAACATATCGGAAAGAAGAAATTATGGGGACAATTTCATACAACAACAAACATTAGGTGACAGGAGAAGCAGTGGGGACTCCATTGTCCAACAACACATGTTTCAGGACAGAGGAGAGAGTAATGAGCGTATTGTCATACAACAAAAGTTACAACATAGAGGAGAAAGTGTTGATTCTATGGTACAACAAATATTACAAAAGAGAGAAGAGAACAGGGACTCCATAGTGCAACAACAAAAGTTACAGGACAGAGGACAGAGTGGAGACTCCGACTCTATAGTGCAACAACAAAAGTTACAGGACAGAGGAGAGAGTGGAGACTCCATATTGCAACAACAAAAGTTACAGGACAGTGGAGAGAGTGGAGACTCTATAGTACAACAACAAAAGTTACAGGACAGTGGAGAGATTGGAGACTCCATAGTGCAACAACAAAAGTTACAGGACAGAGGAGAGATTGGAGACTCCATAGTACAACAACAAAAGTTACAGGACAGTGGAGAGATTGGAGACTCCATAGTGCAACAACAAAAGTTGTGGGACAGAGGAGAGAGTGCAGATTCCACAGTGCGACAACAAAAGTTACAAGATAAAGGAGAGAGTGGAGATTCCATAGTGCAACAACAAAAGTTACAGGACAGAGGAGAGAGTGGAGACTCCGACTCTATAGTGCAACAACAAAAGTTACAGGACAGAGGAGAGATTGGAGACTCTATAGTGCCACAACAAGAGTTTCAGGACAGAGGAGAGAGTGGAGACTCCAAGGAGCAACAACAAAATTTACAGGACAGAGGAGAGAGTGGAGACTCCATAGTGCAACAACAAAAGTTACAGGACAGAGAAGAGAGTGGAGACTCCATAGTGCAACAACAAGAGTTACAGGACAGAGGAGAGAGTGGAGACTCCAAGGAGCAACAACAAAAGTTACAAGATAGAGGAGAGAGTGGAGATTCCATAGTGCAACAACAAAAGTTACAAGACAGGGGAGAGAGTGGAGACTCCATAGTGCAACAACAAAAGTTGTGGGACAGAGGAGTGAGAGCAGATTCCACAGTGCGACAACAAAAGTTACAAGATAGAGGAGAGAGTGAAGATTCCATAGTGCAACAACAAAAGTTACAGGACAGAGGAGAGAGTGGAGACTCCGACACTGTAGTGCAACAACAAAAGTTACAGGACAGAGGAGAGAGTGGAGACTCCGACTCTATAGTGCAACAACAAAAGTTACAG
>JAUEKS010033232.1:0-16091 GCA_031762815.1 Tylodina fungina
TGCATGCGTGGATGCTTGAGATGATGAAGCCATTTGTCTAGCAAAGGCGGCTGAAACAATCAGACGAGATATGATTGGAGCGTGTTCAGAATTTGATGTGCTTCATTCCCAAAGGAATGCCAAGAAAAATCGGTGCCCAAGTCACTTACTGCACTGGTTAGCATGATCTTGGATGGACCAAACATTACGAAAACATGCGATGATGAATCCAGACAAGGAACATTGAGTATCACTCAATTATTGCAGTACAATAGCTCTATTAGAAGGAGAGGGTCCAATGGCATACACCACAGCAAAGACAGAGAGACTCCTTTAACAATATATCTGGGTATGATGATACATGGTCATACACGTAAGCAAAAACTTGTAGACACCTTGTTCCACTTGGGCTTATCAATTTCTTACGACCGAGTTCTTGACTTATCCATGGACATGGCTATTTCAGGGGCGCAGCAGTATGAATCCGAAGGGGTTGTCTGCCCCCTGTTCCTGTGAAAAGATCTGTTCACCACAGCTGCTTTTGATAACCTAGACCATAATCCGAGCTCAACCACGGCTCATGGCGCCTTTCATGGCACAGGCATTTCGCTCTTTCAAAACAGGGTCACGGAATCTGATGGCATTACGCGTCAACAGTCAGAAATATATGCTGATCTACATCTTTCTGGCAAACACATACCACCACTACCTGAAGCATATTCAACCCTGAACCCGGTAACAGCAAAGAAAGATCCGATTATCCATTCCATTCAGGGCACACTGGTCAGTGACTATGAACTTGTTAACACTGCTATGGAAGATGAGAAAAAGTGGCAAAACAATACACGTAGACTTGTAAGTGAAAGAGTTCAGAGTGTTGATAATCCAATCTGTTGGGCGGCATTCCATTCAAATAACCAGCAATCATGTGATTTTGATGTCACTATCGGATCTCTTCTGCCATTGTTTCCAGAAGACTCAAAGTCAGTGGCAATGATTCGCCATGCAATGGATGTCATACAACAAACTGTACATTTTCTGAATCCTGGACAGGTGCCTGTGGTGACAGTAGACCAACCATTGTTTACAATTGCCAAACAGATTCAATGGTGCTGGCCAAATGAGTATAGCGAAGAAAACTTTGTCATTTTGCTAGGTGGCTTACATATGGAAATGGCGTCATTTGCCACTCTTGGAGATTTGCTCAATGGTAGTGGATGGACACGCGCTTTGACCCAAGCAAATATTGCTACACCTGGAACAGCTGATTCATTCCTGACAGCAGCCCATGTCACACGGACAAGACATGCACACCAAGTTACAGCTAGCGCGTTGTCAATTCTGATGCACAAAGCTTATGATGCATACACCTGTGAAGAAAGCATACTAGAATCGTTTGACGAATGGTGTACAAAGCGAGTTGAAGCTTCTCCACACTTTCAATACTGGCAGATGATCATGCATCTGGAGCTGCTAGTATTGGTGTTTGTACGATCTCTTCGTGATTCCAAATTTTCGCTTTATGTTGCTGTACTCTGGAAAAGTTTGCACCTTGGTTCTTTGCCTTGGATCACACTCATTACTCTAGATGGGTGCCAATTCACATTCGGGACATGCTTATGTTGAAGGACCAACATCCAGATGTGGCAATGCAGTTTGCTCAAGGAGGATTCGTTGTTCACAAAACAAGGCGACCATTCTCTGCAATCGCAATCGACCAGACCCATGAGCAAAACAACAAGGTTGTTAAAGGAGATGGTGGTGCAGTTGGATTGTTGCAAAACCGCAATCGACCAGGCACATGAGCAAAACAACAAGGTTGTTAAAGGAGATGGTGGTGCAGTTGGATTGTTGCAAAACCCAAAAGCTCTTCTGCATTGGATGGTAGCAGGACCAGAAATATCACGGGCCATTGAAGAGTTTGAAGTCAATTGTCTGAATCATGGTACAGGGAAGAACAATCAGAAGCACCATGAACACACTGAGTCTGCACAATTCAAATTTGCCAAGGAGGTTAGTTCTCTTGTTCACTTAAATGAAGACATGGGAAATCCATTTATGGAAGAGAGTGATGACCTCCTGGTTCTTGACAGCCGAGACATCGCTGATCCAGCTATAGTCCAAACTGTGCGCACAATAGAGAAGGCAGGCCAATACCAGCATGACATTTACATGACTGAGCGAGTGATAGAGCGAACCACGCCAGTGTTTGGTGTTATCAGTAGAAACAATATGCCCTTGTTCAGTCGACCACCACTGAGAGCTTCATCAAACTCTAAACAAACTATCACATCACTAAAAATGACTGTGCATTGTTCTCCAGGTTGTACATTGCAAGTCAAACCCACGATGGAGACTTGGACAATTTTTTCACACATGAGAATCATGCATACCTTCCATCACTATCTCTGCATGGAAAACTTCGGTTTACGACAAAATCTGACCTTGTCGGGTGTTTGGAAAAGTTTTGCACATGTGGAGAGGCTCCATTGGTTGACGTAATCATATTAGATGGTGTTGCCATTATCAACATGCTGAAACCCATTGGTGTGAAGACATTCCAAGAATATGCGACACATGTGTTTCTTCCGTACATCAAATCGCAGCTGCGAAATGTGCACAGACTTGACATCATTCGGAATGTGTACCTGGAAGACAGTTTAAAGTCAACCACAAGGGAGATTCGAGGAAGAGGCATTCGTCGACGTGTTGCACCTTCCAACACACTACCAGGAAATTGGCAAGAGTTCTTGAGACTGCCAGATAACAAGACTGAACTTTTAAAATTCTTGGCACACCAAGCTATTGAAAACCTCTCCGATGAGAAAGAAGTCTACACAACGTGTGGTCAAAAATGTACTGTGTTCTGGCATCCACAAAGACATTTCATCTCTTGCACCTTGCACATATGAAAAAGCGGACACCAGGATCCTTCTTCACGTAGTCGATTCAGCAAACAAAGGATTTCGAAGAATTATGCTGCGAACAGTAGACACAGATGTACTAGTTCTGACTGTTTTAACTGTTAAATGCCTTGAAGGTACTGAAATGTGGGTTGCCTTCGGTACTGGCAAACACCTCAGATATATTCCTGCACATGAAATTGCCAAAGAACTTGGTATTGCAAAAGCACGTTCACTGCCGATATTTCACTCATTTACCGGATGTGACACCGTGTCTTCGTTTGCTGGCAGGGGAGAAAAGACGGCATTTGACACATGGAAGTTTTTTGATGAGGTCACGCCTGTATTTTCTGCCTTGTTCTCAGATCCATTTTCGTTCAATGATGACTGTATGTCTGTGTTGGAGAAATACGTTGTACTTCCGTATGACCGCACTTGCACAGAAACTACTGTGAACTCAGCCAGGAAACTCTTGTTCACTACCAAAGATAGATCCATCGACAACATACCACCAACAGGAGCAGTCTTGGTGTAGCACACAAAACGGACGATATACCAGGGTGGACATGTGTGGGGACAGGCACTGGTCTGTTCTCAAGTTCTTCCATCTCCAGACATGTTTGGTTGGCAAAGGAGTGACACGCAAGGCTGGCAGCCATACTGGACAAAATTGCCAGAAGTGGTTACGTCATGTTCTGCTTTGCTACAATGTGGGTGCAAGAATGGATGTAGGGGGCTATGCAAGTGCGTCAGGGCTGCTCTTAAATGTACATCACTCTGTCAATGCAGTGGCAACTGTGATCACAACTTGTGACTAAGACATTTTGTGACAGTCTACATCTACATTTCCGACAGACAAATTAAGGTCCTAGAGCTGTAAAACAATTTTTGGATTCTTACCGTTTCACATTTTGCATACAAATCCATGTGCATGTGAATAATTTTATTTGTTTTTGATATTATTAAGATGTGTTGATAGTTTTGACAAAAAGGATGAAAAACTGTTTTTTTCACCATTTTTTTTCGGACATGGAAAAGAATTAAGGCCCCTTGTTTGTTTAAAATTATTTATCTATGTATTTCAAATTATGCATACAAATGCATCTTTATGTGCTTGACTTTATTTGTTTTTGGTGTTATTATAAAATGTGTATAGTTTAGAAGATACACATGTATTTAGAATTCACTGGATTTTAAAACTTTTTTCCTTGAAAGTTGTAAAAAATTTTTGGTACCATAACTTTTTTTATCAATAGGTTGATTATTTTCAGATTTCATATTTAAACACACTTTAGGTAGATTGATTTTATTTGCTCTTACTCTTAGTGTTATTAAGAAATGTTGATGGTTTTAACAAAAGAGAGGAAAAACTATTTTTTGCAATTTTTTTTTCGGACTAAAATTTTTTTAAGACTCCACAATTTTTTTATTTATATGTCAATTTTCTTTAAATTTTGTACGCAAACACATCTTTATGGGCTTGAGTTTTCTTGTTCTTTGTGTTATTTGAAGATTTTGATAGTTTAGAAAATACGGGGGCATAATGGTATTTTTGGTGGCCATCTTGGAGTTTCAAAATTTATTGGCTTCTGAGAAAATTTTCAGCTTGGCACTATATTTTCATTTAATATGTCTTTAGCCATACTCAGGCAAAATTTGCTGCTTTTACCGTAAAATGCACAATTGCTCTGTATCTATGCACAAATCTGCACCAATATAAGATTCGTAGGGTCCTCATACGGGAGATGCTCTTTGCAGACAATGCCACCATCTGTGCACACACCGAGGAGGCCCTACAGCGACTCGTTACCTGCTTTGAAGATGCATGCACAGAGTTTGGCCTCACCATCAGCCTTAAGAAGACCAACATCATGGACCAAGATGTCAGTGCCACCCCCACAATCACTATCCGTGACCAAACAGGTGGTGGACAAGTTCACCTACCTTGGCTCGACCATCTCCAGCAACCTATCCCTAGATGCCGAGATCAATGTTAGGATAGGTAAAGCTGCGACTGTAAAGTGTATCAGGCTTGTGTACTGAGTACCCTACTCTGCAGCAGTGAAACCTGGCCTGTACTCTCGCCAGGAGCAAAGACTGAATGCCTTTCACATGAGATGTCTGAGATGTCTCATGAACATCAGCTGGTGGGACCGCGTCACAAACACTGACATCTTGTCCCGGGCAGGCATGCTAAGCATGTTTGCCATTCTCTCTCAGAGATGCCTGTGCAGGATGGACGATAGTGATAGCCACATTCCTAGAGTCATTCTCTACGGCGAACTTGCAACTGGAAGTCATCCATCTGGACACCCTGCCTTGCGGTACATGGACGTCTGCAAGCATGCCTTAAAGGGCTGCAGCATCAGTCCAACAGGACTAGAAGCAGCGACGTCGGACCACTCTGGCTGGCGATCCACAGTCAAGACGAATCCAGCAAGCTGAGGGCAGAAGGGAGACCCAGTGGGAGAAGAAGAGGTGCCGCCAGCGGCAAAGGCTCCAAACTACACCTCTTGCCCCGACTATTGTCAGCACCCACACCTGCATCAAGTGTCAGCGTAGCTGCCGTTCTCGCATCGGTCTCTTTAGTCATAGCCGGCGCTGCAACCCGGCCACTGGCTGACCTGGGTGCAGATTATCCATTGTCTCCCGAGACAGAAGGATGCCAACAACAACAACAACAGTAGAATGCCAACAGCTGCTCAACTATTTTTTTATGTAGGCCCTACAAGCCTGCACCGGGACTAGGTCTAGCTCTGGAACTACATGTAGTGCCGGCTCTCCTTTCTGTAGCCTACCGGGATTAGCTGTAATTTATACTACTAAAACAGGGACTAGCTCTAGTACTAGATCAAGATCTAGTAGTACCAGCTTTCCTTTCTGTAGGCCTACCGGGACTAACTGGGTACATGGCCCTCCTTCCTGTACTGGGACTAGATCTAGTCCTAGTTAGTAGTACCGGCTCTCCTTGTACCTGGACTAGCCCCAGTGCCAGCTCTCCTTCTTGTACCGGAACTAGCACTAATGCTGGCTCTCCTTCATATAGGCCTTCTGGGACTAGCCCTAATACCGGTTCTCCTTGCTATACCTGGACTAGCCCTGGTGTCGGCTCTCCAACCTGTACCGGGATTAGATCTAGCCTTAAAGCCGACTCTCCTTCCTATACTGGAACTAGCCCCAAGTAGTGCCGGCTCTCCTTTTTGTATCGGGACTAGCTCTGGTGCCAGCTCTCCTTTGTAAAGGGGCTAGCTCTTACTGTCTCTCCTTCCTGTAATCTAATTTGGTCGTTTTAGACATTGTGAGCCTTATGCATTTATAATGCGTTTCATTTTTAATAACTCATTGAGATCTCCTTGAAAACATTTTTAAGAATGTTGGGGGAACCATCACATTATGAATTTCTTTCATTTCTTTGTTCGATTCAATAGTGATCTACTAAATCTATTAATTTCACTATAATTCAATTTAATATGGAGCTACCAAACAAAAAGATAAGCCGACAGTGTTTTACCCTGGCCAGAAACCAGGTCTGTCACAGTCTGACTGAGCTCTTGGCAAGAGCTAAAAGCAAGTTTCAATGGACTGCTTTCATTTTCCTATGTTAAGTTAAGTTAAGTTAATTTGGTGTTTTACGGCTCCTTCGACATCTATAGGTCATATCGGCGCTGAATTTTCCTATGTAAATAGAGGTGTAAATTATGTAAATAGGCGAGTCTTTTCAGTCACCAATTCTATTTGTCCTGTTTTATTGTTGTCCCATGGTTTGTTTGTGTGTTTTTCTGTTGTTTTTTGTGATTATATTATATACATATACTATTAGCCCGAATTTTTCGTACGTTTGGTTTGTTTTACGATAAGCTTATCAATTCACTATTATCATGGACAAAGATCTCATTAGTGACACGGAAAGAGATGCAGAATCTGATGTGGAGATTGACGTTGAAGACGACGATGCTACTGTCGAAGTGAATCTATTTATAGTTAGTAAAAAGTTGTCTTCAGGAGAATCGATCATGTATGTTCCATTGTTCTTTTGTGTGCTTTAAAATTTCCTCTGGAATGAATACACTTGAGAACAGTATTATTATTTTGTACAAGTTCTAATTTACTGGCTATTTGAAGACTGAGTTAAGATCTAGATCTAGGCAGTTTCTAAAGAAAATATAAATTTCTTCAGTAAAATAAATGTATAATTCTTGCATTATTACTAATGAAATACATATGCTATGGTTGGCAAATTATAGTTACAATTTGACAAAAAAATTTAGGAGTGCTAGGTGCTCATACTGATTGTTAATTAATTTTTTTCTGAATCCACTCTGACTGACCAAGCCAAAGGTCAAATTAATGTAGACAAATGGGGTCAGTTATGGGTAACAGGAGCTAATATGGCTGACAATCTGCATGTGAGGGGGTTAACCTGCTTTGCTTTTTAAGCCGCAGCTTCGCTGAGATCGATTTTTGCCTACATAAATCACCCTTTTCATGACCCTATGACCCGCTCATTTCAATAGAGTAGAAGCACGTAAATGCCCCGACAGACTGTCTCACATTTTCGTAATGGGTCTACGAGACATGGCCATGCGATTAACCACATCTGTTCACTAGTACCGACAAATTGAAGTAGCCAGGGGAACGGTCGTGAGAATGTAGGCACAGGTAAGACACATGGCCTGTCAACGACACAAGTGTTGGCAATCCCACTCGTCGATGGAAGTGGGCGGCTATCAATGCGGTCCATTGTTTTGATTGGTTGTCTTTGGTCCGGTTGTTGATTTCTGGACCATTCACATGGTCTTGAAAAATCATCTCAATCATCTCTATTCAAAGATAGAATGTTAGCCGCTTCGCATTTCTACAATGCAGTGAAAAGATTAAAACAAGGCACTGCAGAAATGCTCAGACACAACTTGGACACAAAATTAATTGGCTATTCTCAACAAAATTCTTGCTCACGAAAAATGAGGGAAAGTCAGCTTCACGGAGATCTTTCAGTTTTCCTTATTATGACCCGCTTTGGCTAAGAACCTGTTCCCGTTGTCACCCGAGGGGCGGGTTATTAGGAGGTGACTACTGTACTCAGAACATGGAAAAACACATTTTCTTGCTTTGTACTGCATTCACAGAAAAAAATGCTTGTTTATTAAATTACTTTCTTTTGGGCTATTTGATTTGTTTGCTCCTATTTGTTTTGGGAGTAGATTGATGAGCACAGGGGTGTTTGCAGGCTAAACACGTCTTTACACAGATGTATGTGTATTGGTATGCACCAAGAAGTTAAGTTGTGAGATGTGCATTTGCTTTTATGATGGCACCATCTGCATGTTTGCAGAACAGAAACTCAAATTAAGCCTTTTGTATCTCAAACAGAACATAGCTGGCATGCTACCATCAATTACATATGTACATTTCAGGTATGAAAGAGAGCTTAAAATGGCTCAAAGCTCCAGCAGCCATAGAAAGGTCAAGGTAGATATTTCTGTCCTGTGTACATTGTGTACATGTTGTGGAAAGCTGTTTATATTTGTTCATGTGACTGATATCTTGGAAAGTATTATAATTATTAAAGGTCATGGGATGAGTTGCAAAGTGGTAAGAATTCTGCTAAGAGCCAAAGGTTGTAGTTCAATTCCTGGCCTGGACAAATTCCTGTTAAAAAAAGAAACTAACTCACCCTAGGCCCCAATTGGTAGCAGGGAATCTCTTCAACAAATGCCTTATCCCAGCTAGGCTATGAAAAACTATGTGAGTCTGTGTGTATGTTATGTACTTTGAAAATTTTTTGTTCAATTGAAAATCAAAAGTAGAGAAAGCATGAACCACTGCTTGGGTAGCAGCTTCATATTTCAAAAGTCCTACCCATTTAGATACTTAATATTTTCTACCCACGTTGTTGCTTCTGCTGTTGTTTTCAAATGTTTCCTTGTCTGAGAAGTGTGGAATGCATCTAACAGGCAGTTCGTGTTTCCACTATTTTTCGTGTACCCATATTTATTTTTTTTAAGTGCTTAAAGCTTGTGAGCAGGATTGGCTAAGTGGTTACAGCACTCTCCTTTCACCTCGTCGACCGGGGTTTGATTCCCGTGCAGGGCAATTTATTGCTCTCCCATTCATGCGCTCTCCAGTCTATCCAGCTGTAAATGGGTACCTGATCCTTTTCAGGGTCAGGGATGGTAAAGACAATGAGTGAAAGGACTGGGCACCGCCCTCAATATGCTGGCCCAAGAGCAATGAAGGCTCTAACACTTCATTCCCCTTTCGACCGAAAGGTTATGGGACTACCTTTACCTTTTAAAGCCTGTATTAATGTAATTGACTGATGCATAAATGTTCTCTGTGGCCTGACATAACCTTGAGGTTAACTCATTTAGGCACATGGAATAGCTGGTAGAAATCAATTCTAATTCGAATCTCTGTCCTTGTCGCTAACTTTAATCATTGCAGTATGGAAAGCTGCTGCAACTGGGTTGTGCATAAGACAATGTTTGAAGCAAGCTTCTTGACCTATGAAAATGTTTCTCTCTTAGAAATTTATGTAGGTTTATGTAGGCTGTCAGGTTAAGTCACAGAACATTTTCTTGTTGCTGGTATGATGTAACATGTTCCAAGTGTCATGGCTGTGCCTCATTGGCATAGAATAATGAGGCCTCATACCTTGTGTGTTGTAAAAGCCGACTTTTGAGAAAAAGACAACTGATACATCTGTAGTTTACAGCAAACTGGTTGATATCAGGAATGATATCCAAATGTTAAGCCTTTGCTCCAAAACAATTGAGAGGGAGACCCCAAAGAGATATGTGGTGTCTCTGGCTAAAAATGATGCTTGATCATGATGAACCGAAGATACCATATGGACTTATAGAATGAAATCATAGCATGGGAAAAATATTATTGGAGGATAACCAATGGCAGAAAAGGCAGGGTAGACCAAATAAACTTTGAGACAAAACCAAAATATTCTCTTAATGACATTAAATTACTTAAAAGAAAAAGAAATGCCTTTCATATTATAATGCAATAAGCTCTAGATGGTAATTGAGCTCAACAGCCCATTGTAGAAGATGTTATAGAGCACTAACATATTAAGACTGGTGTTTTTCAGGGCTCGTAGAAATTTATTAAAAAGATGGATATAACAGCAACTGATGGCTATGATCTTCACTGAAATTAAATAGAATATGATCTCTCTTTTCTACGACATTAAGGTATATCTTTTGTCTATGTATGATTCTGTTTTCTTAGGTCTCTGTCAGAGATCAGGTTGCCCATTTGGCTTCCCAGAGCCAAGCAGAAAAGAAGAAGAAGAAGACAGCTTTAAAGAATCGCCTATACTGCCAGGAACAGCAAGTAAAATGTAGCCTGCAGGACATTCAAACTGCTGGGGAGACAACACATCGAAGGTTAGCCAGGACAGATTGTGTAATGATCCCACCCATACTGTTTTTCAAGGAAAACAAATACAAGAAGGCATACCCTAATTAGCTAATATATTAGATTGAAACGAAACATAGGGTTAAAGTTTGCATGCATATAAAATGCATACTTTATATTTCTAGGTCTTTTGTGTGCTGGAGCTGAGCCTCGCATGTTTCATGACATCGCATGCCACACCCTGTCTGCAATACTAGGCTTAGCGATCTACATGTGGGGAATTATTCAAATAGTTTTATGATAATGTAAGAATTACTTTGACATATTAATTCAGTGTTGGCCTTGGTAAATGTAGCATTTGAATTAAAATAGTGTCTGGTATTATGTATAGTAATAATATAGTAGTATCGATACATATTTTTGGTACCCATAGAACAGACAAGACCAGTTATGGAGAACAATAATATAACAATTAGTTTTACAATAGATTTTGACTTACTTGACTTAGGAGCCCTTCACGTCTCTGTCAATAGATTGGGACGCCTCGGCAGCTTCTACCAGGTCGTTCTTGAGTTGTTTCCGTTTTCTGTTGCTGGCAATGCCTCTTAATTGTTGTAAATCCCCCTCACTTTTGAGACTCATTTGATTGGAAAATCTTGGTTTAGAACGACTGGTTGTCAGTGGCCTTCCTTGATAGGTGTCCCCGCATTTCTTAAAGTGTGCCGTCATTGATTTGTTTGCGGGAATTTCTGGATCTCTTCTTAGGATGTGTTCGAATAGGTGCTGTCTTTGCTCTAAAATTTCTAGGGATAGGGTCTTTCTTTTGTTTGTCGGTTGAGGGATTCATTTGTTATACATAATTGTTGGGAATCGTATGTTAAGTACCCGTTTCAGTTGCTTGTGATGGAATGCGTCGAGTTTGTCTACGTTTGCTTTTGTCAGTGCCCATGTTTCACAGTTGTTGAGGAGAATCGGTTTAACGAGCGCTCTGTACAACCTGAGTTTTGTTTCCTGTTTTATCATGTCTCCTCTTATCCATACATTTGTTAGTTTGTAAAGGGCGGCATTCGATAGGTGTTTCCTTCTCTCCAAAGCTTCCTGATCTCCGACTTTTCTTGTGACTTTCCTATCCTCACTATTTCTTGACAGTTTTGTTTCGTCTGTCTTGTCTTCATTTACTTTTAGACTGTATTTTTGTAGTCTCTTGGATGACATCAATACTGGCTGGTCCAACGAAATCTACATCATCAGCGTATACTATTTCTCTGGGGATGATGGATTCCAATGTGGTTTTGGGTGGTGGAAGAACGTTTCTTACTTCTCTCAGCGCATGCTCTAAATATATAATGAATAGTATTGGGCTCAAGCAATCTCCTTGAGGGGTTCCGATATTGCTTTCAAATGTTTTCTTGATGGTGGAGCTGTGAATTTTTGGGTGTAGGGTTGTGTTGCTCAGGAGGAGTCGTATTATTTGTTTTTCATCTTCCTGTAGTGTGTTTTGTAGTATTTCGAGGAGTTTGTGTCTTTCTATTGTGTCAAAAGACGCGGTCATGTCAATACCTGTGATGTTTATTTCGACTTTTTCTTTTCTGACTTTTGCTGCAAGCCATTTATGTGTCCGTACAACGTCTGATGTACTTCGAACCTGTCTGAAGCCACTTTGACTGTGCGATAAATATTCTTCCACTATTGGTCGGATATATAATTATGGAAAAACCTGTTAGTGACATTGGTTGTGGCCTCACTTTGTAGTCCACCTTAATCTTCTCATGCAAAGTGGGGCAGGCTCAATACTCACCTTGGGGAATCTTGATAAGGTCTTGCTTACAGTCCCTAACTCAGTGAACGTAGTACTTCTGAGACCAGCAATAGCTATGGTTCTTATGCAATTGTGTGTACTATGTGTCAGTGTGTACTAATGGTTGTTTAAGTTTGGTTTATGTGTGTATGATATTATGATTTGTGTGATGTAATATTGTAATGAGTGTATGCTATTGTAAATGAAATTCCGTGCCAAAGGATGAAAAATAGAGTATTTCATTTTTTAATTTATTTGTTATTTAATTAGCATGGACAACAAATACTTTGACGAGGGTCAACTTGTAATTCAAGTGAGTTTTTTAGATTATTTATTTATGACTTTTATGCAAGCTGAAATCTTATCATATCTGATATGGATTTTCAATGTGGCAATAATCAGGAATATGATCAAACTGATAAAACAATTATCAAATGGTTTAAGAAACTATAATTCCGTTTTCTGATTGGAATTAAGCTTTCATATTTGTTTCTTTTCTTTCAGGTAATCGGTGACCGTGTCAAGAATGCTCAACTTATAATTATAATAACTGATTGTTGTTTGTGTCCTCATGCCCATTAATTTTGTATTGTGAGATTTGTATTAAGTATTTTCTGAAATGAAGCGGGTATACCATGTATGTATTCTGTATCTGGGATATAAAAGCTGTACTACTATATTCTCCTTTTCAACAAGATAATTCTCAATGTGACCATGTTTGTGCGTTTGACCTTTTCACCAAATTTTGTGTTCCCGTATGTGGTTGCAGTGATTTTTATATCTACTCTGAAGATGTCAGATTCCTGTGGTTTAAAAATATGCGTGAAGTTTTAATAGTAATCCACAAACGTTACGCTTACATATTATTTTTACTTTGTACTGTGAAGAAGCCTCTTAGAAAGTGGATGGATAGTAGCTATATATTTTATTTGCAAAGAAAATGTATCAACAGATATCCCATTTGTGAAAAATGTAAAAACAAGCACAGAAATTCTTTGTTTGAAAAAAGACCTCACAAGTATTAAAAGCAACATCATGAAAGACTTGTCATTATCATCAACAATCCGCTCTTGTCCCTGCTTTGCAGTGGTTGGCGTAATACGGCACTTATGCATGAGAGGATTTTTTTCTTGTTTATTATGCACAAAGGTTTTACAGGCAAGATAATTGGCCCATCCACATAGCATAGTGAAGCCGCACACTTAATGTGTTATAAAAACTAACTTTGAAGGTGAAAGTCTAGGCGTCCATAATCTGGTTTTCACGGTGAAGAATATGGCCGTAAACTCTTTGCACCAAAACAAAGGAGAAATAGATAAGTGGGGTCTAGGGCTAACCCTTGTAATCAGAGACAGTGGCAGAGGGAGAGAAAAACTGGAGCCGACTGTATTATTATAGACTACCGATGTCTCGGCTTACATCCTCCTGAAAGTGGGCTCCTTCGACGCACCAGACATGCAGCCTCATTATTCTATGCTGTAAAGGCACAGTCATAGCACACAGTCTTAGTAGTGGGTTACATGATATAGTGCCAGTAATAGGAAATGCTCCCTGGTTTGACACATCATCATTCATTTCTTGATTGTTAAAGCTGATTTCAAAGGTTACTTGAGTCATGACATAATATATATTTTTCTTATACTTTGCTGAAGATTATCATCAATAGTTTTACAGCAGTTTACTTTTGAGCCTTATTATAATAATAAGAATAATCAGTTTTACAGCTATTTTCCCTGAATTGTTATTTTGCCCTGTCTCATTTTTTTTATCCTCCATACTCAATCTCCTCGATGTTGTATCTTGCTCGATTAAATTTATTCTTAGCTAGCATGCATGTAGGGATTTTGGCGCCTTAATGTGATTTTTTTTTTCTGTTCTTGACTATGTGATGAAATTTCAATTGATAGCATCTTGAATAGATATACGGCGGAACGGTTGGGATGTGTAAACAATTGTCATAACGTGACCTCAAGATCACTCGAGTCGGTATATTGAATACATGGATGGCAGTGTAGGCCTAAGTCTAATATGTTCCTTGAATATCTATTTCTGGATTATTCCTGAAAGACAAAGGCCTTTCTGAAATTCTCGAGGCTGTTCGGGACTCAGATGTCTGGCTATTTAAGGAAGTAATTTGGGGAATCTGTCATCATCGTAGTAGGAGATTCCAAATGCCTCGTTGGCACCTAGCCAGCTCCCCCCTCCCCCCACCTCCACCCTTTTTTCTCTTTCGTCAGCCCCACCAATCTTTCTCTAAATCCTCTTTGGGATATTTCCTTTTCAACTCATGATTAATGACTGAAGAAGAAAAAAAGAAGAATAAGTTCTTACGATAAAAGATAGCGGGCTATATTGATTTCTCTGGACCACAATGCTTGAGAAGTGCCAAAATAGCTTTTATATAATTTCATATAAATCTAGATCTATGCATTATGAAATATAGCAGAAAGAAATTGGATATGAATAAAACATTAAGAAACAAGTAAATATAGCTCTCTCTCTAGATCTAGAATCGAGGGATTTTCTTGTTTTATTTTGTTCTTTATTTTCTAGCTGCCATGATAACTACGGTTAGGACCCGATGCACCTAACTTGCTGCAGGTCCTCCCAATACATCAAAGTAGGCATATTGATCGGGAGAAAATTAAACATTGGCTCCTCCTTATTTCACGTTCAGTTACAAATGGAAAATACAAAGTTTCTTGGGACAATTTGTTCAATTTAATACTTAGCAGGCTAACTATGGCATGCGGTGTCCTAAGCACTTTCCTTGGCTGGACTTTGGATTTTTACCTATTGATGTAGAGTTTCAGAACTGAATTAGATTAGATCAACAGACAGTAGGAAACTTTGGAAGTGATTATTGAATAAAATGAAGTGGTCAACAGTGCAATTCAGTGCGTCTTTAAAGAAAGAAAGAAAATGGAAATGCTTGTAGCATGTTCCTTGCGAGAGCTCCTGCAGGCACTCTAGCTCATGGCCAAATCTTGGCTTTGTCCCCTCAACTTCCAAGTTTATGCTTTCTTAAAAATGTCTTTAAAATATTTCCTAAATACATGACTAAACTATTTTAACCAATGAATATTTTGGCTATTTACCAATTGCCAGACGACCCCCTTAAGTCCCCATTCGTCTTATGTAGTGTCAAACCAGTCGTTTACCTAGCCATTCCCATCTATATTTCAGTAATCATCCATGATTATTTAAGATATTAAATTTCCCAATGGTAAATGATTGTTTTGTAAACTGATCTGAACATTGCTCTGTAGATATGATCAGGATGGGAAATGTAATTAATAGTTTTAAAAAACCCACACAAACAAACATACAATCTTGAACTTGAATCAAATGTTTCTTGGGAAGTTTTGTTGGTTGAACATTTTATCACTTTATAGACGCATGTGAGAAGCAAACTTAATATTCTAATTACTCATGCTCACATATCACAGATTTGTCTTATATGGGTGTGTGGGGTCTACGAGACGTTCATGCTTCATTTACCCACCTTAACCCTCTAAGCCCTGCATCGCCCACTGGCACCCAATAGCAACGAGCTCGGCATCACCCGCTCGCACCCACCGATCATATAGTACAGATTTATAGCTACGTATTATTGTACGGAGCCGTCGCCAAATCGAATGTGTCCGTATTCGAAGCAGAAGTTGACCTATTTTTTACTGCTGGCAATTAGCCGGTGCTTGCAAACATTGATTTACAATGAGTGCTTGAAGTTGATTCTAGCTGAGGCGACGTGAACAAGGATGGCCTTCAATATTTTGCAAAATTTGGTTGATGAAAACGCACGATTCTGATGAAAATAAATTAGGTGATGAAAGTAATATTGATCCTAGGGTGTTTGGCTCTGAATTCAAATGAAGAGAATGATCAACCTGGCCCAAGCAGGGGTCCACAGAGTGACAACAGGAATCTAGATCTAGATGGTGATTTTTTTTATTCCCATGATTTCATAATTTTTTTCAGGTGGATGTCTTGTCCTGAATGGGTCCCAATGCATTTAAAAAAAAATATTATACATTCAT
>JAUEKS010033233.1:0-10346 GCA_031762815.1 Tylodina fungina
ATTTTCACCTGGGTTGAGAGAAGCAATAGGGGTAAATTTTCTTGCTTAAGGAAAAACACATGTGTCGCCAGTAGCCTTGAACCCGGTACCTCTCGGTCCGCAGTCCAGTGCTCTAGCCGTTGACCACAGAGCCCCTGTTATATAAGAGGTGGAACCTACGTTTTAAACGTCAGTCTCCGAAAGGACAAGGCGATTCCACATGAGCCAGGAGCAGAGAAAACTAAAAAAATCTTAGGTGAACCTGGGCTCGAACCTGTGACCTTCGTCTTCTGAGGCTAGTGTTTTAACCACTACACCACACAGACTCCCGCAGAGACAAATGAACACATATTATTTTACATCCTATATAGTTAAAAATTTCTAAAGGAGATCATGGATTGTAAAGTAGTGGTTGGAGAAAAAGTTACAACCCAATATAGATTGTTGGTCTGCAAAGCCAGACTGGGGAATAGATTGAAAAGAATAAAAATATCTATGCTGAAAATACAATGGTGGAAATTGAAAGATGAACACTGCAGGGAACATTTTTATAGTGGACACACAATAAAATGGGGAATATTTTTACACAATAAAAGGGGGACTATTTTTCCTACTAACTGGAAAGATACAGGATAAAATACATAGAAAGTGAAAAGGAAGTGTTGAGACAAACTTCCAGAAAAAGAAAAGGTGACAGGGGGACTTGGTGTTGGAATGAGGAGGTACAGGATAGGATATGGAGCTGGCAGGAGCCAAAAAGTGGGGAACAGCGAAGTAGAGATGGATGGACATCAAAGAAGACATGGTTGAGGCAAGGATGGAGGAGCAGGATGATAGGGAGGACTGGGCTCTCTGGAGACAGAAAATTCGCTGAGGTACAGATGGGGCTGAAAAAAAAAATCGTATAGGGTAAAAGAACACCTCAAGTCAACCATCAGAGGGAGAATTTGGCTGTACAATTTGCAAAGAGCGCTAACACCACAAGAGAGAAATTTTCGATGAAAAGTGTAAGCGTTGATAATATCACTTGGCTGGGGCAATTAAACATTTGTGATTGAATTTTCAATTCCAGTGAATTTAAAATGACACTAGATTGAACATCCATACTTTGATTAATTTTTTTAAATTAAACTACTAAAGGCTTACAGGATCAGAGCAAGCATCATGAAGTAAGCTGAAAATTTTGGTCACGGTTCCATGTGCTCTAATATGCATACGGAAGGCAGGCATGATACACTTTCCAGCAAGTTTCAGGCAACTGAAAACAAGAGAAACAAACAGAGATGATATAACAAACTTTTCTTCTGGCACAGCGCAAATTGTTTATAGACCATAAATGACAAATCAGTTTAGTACAGTTCTTTAACCGTTCATAATTTATTTAGTATTTTAAAATCTATTTTTATAAATTTGAAAATGAAGCTATTGGAATCAACTTCTCTTTTTTTTAAAACACAACAAAAGAGTCTTAAAGAAACATTGTACTTAAACTTCTCCGTGGTAGTGACAAATGGTATAAATACACAAATGCCACAGCTTACCTAAGGCAGCGAATGGAAGGGGACTTGGTGTCCTGAAGACTGTCCAACAAGTAATCCACATCGTCGATGAAGTCCTGGGTCTCACCAAGTTCCTGCACCTCATGGGTCTGCTTCACATTGTGCACCACTGTGTACAGCTGGAATATAAAAGGTAACAATTTAGTCTTAACTTGCAATGCAAAATTTGTGGATTTCCCGTATACAGCTATGGTATAAGAGTGCAAAAAGGCATATTTTACAGTAAAGTTATAAAGTAAAGAAATTATAGAAAAATAATATTAATAATGCGTATGTATGTACTATGTGCATTTCCATTCAAGGAGAAATGCTCAATGCACATAATCTCTGCATAGAGCTATGATATGCAAGCAAGCACTAATTATTGTAAAATCTTTAAGTTGTCTACATATTTTGCCTGCTGTCCTAAATTTCATTTTTTTAGACCAAGACTACTCATCACATTAAGGGTCTCTTTCATAATGATGTGGAACAAAATCAAACACAAAAAAACTGCAATATCTAAGATGAAATCATAGTATTTGGAAGCCTCCAGACCTGCTGATCATTTGGATTTAATCAGAATCATATAATCATATACAATTTTTTTTTCAAATTTGACCAAAATACAGATTTTGCGTCGTTGCGTGTTAATACGGATTCTTTTTGGCAGCCGCATTTCGTTTCGTTCTCCTACCAATCACACTATTTAAAACACACTATTTAAATCACTCTTATTTCGTATCGGAATCCGAATATGTTATCATATTGCACAGTATCGAATCTTTCCCTTGGGCGTGTTGTAGTGTGTAAGTGACGTTTTCCCCTCGATAGTATGCAGACTTGTTTGGTAACGAGTACTTGTAGACCAAGACCAACGCTAAAACTATTAGCGAAAGAGTGCTGTACAATCACTTCTCTTGCTATCATCTAACAAAGCAGACACATGCTTGTGATTGAAACCTTATTATTTTTAATGCTACTCGACCTAGCCTAATGGAACCTGCTGCAAAGGAACACTTTGTATGTACTCTGGCATTACTTAGGTTTGGAAAAGAACAATGATTCGAGGTTAGGTTCCTGCTGTTCATTCTGAAGGTAAACAAGTAACGTTTTGATATCTTTCGTCAAATACAGTTTATTTTTCACAGATACAGATTTTTAGAGGGAAGATACTGATTTCCGGTGTTGGGTAAGTGGCAGGTCTGAGTCTCTCATTACTTGCGCTACTCCAAAAATATGAGAAAGGGGCCCCTAAAGGAACTAGTGTCATCTTAGGAATATCCGTGAAATCAGGGACCATAGCCAAAGACATATTTGTGCCTCTTGAAGAGGACATTGAACAGAGTGGTGAAAAATGCAGAGGAAGCAATGAAAAAGAAAACAATAAGAAGACGAATGTAATGTTGGACACATGAGAAGGTATTGTTGCCACAAACCTCTTTGTGAGTCTTGTTAACTCTCAGTGAAGTGTAAGCCTCATCAAACTTTCTCTCTGGCCAGTGGACCTCGCGTTTCAGGTGACCTTTACTGGAATCTTTGACAAGAACGATATCATCATCTTTGCCTTGCTTCTTGCTGGCCTTAGGTGCCATTTCCTGAAATAGAGAGTATAACATTTTAAGTTAATATGTTAATGAACTACATATATACTATCTATAATTATAATATTAGAGACATTAACACAAGCTCTAAGAGCTTTACAATAGTGGGTTTTGAGAAAGTTGTGGAATTAGAAGCTGCCTTTTAGGCGCATCACACACAATAAGGTGACATCCGAAAATGAAAGCAATAACAACGTGGGTAAGAAATATTACATTATTAAATGCTCAAATAATTTCAAGTCACAAAACAAAGAAAAATGAAACATAAAACCACTTTCAAATTGTTTCTAACACATGTTGATTGTCTTCTTAAATTATAAATTATATTAATTACAAAATTGTAACAAATAGAAATAGCCTTCCAGAACATAATATAGTTCTAACTTTGTATCAGGGGTCGTCCAAATAACAAAACAAAAAAAAGTGATTAAGCTGTCTCCACAAGTGCCTTGTCTCCTTACTCCTATCTCAATAATCTACTCTTTGATCTTCCCTCCTTCTATTCCTTAACAACATAAAATCTAATAGCCTTCTTCCAATGTAGCCCTCATCTCTCCTTTTCACATGTCCAAACAACCTACAGCTTTCACTGATATTTGTGCCATACCAAGAGCCACTTTTATATTGTTCCTTATTGTGTTCTTTCTCGCCTTCTTCAACGACCAACAGAGCATCTTCATCTTTTCGACGTTAATATCTTCCCTAATTACTTTTATGAGCTGTGGTTTCTATTTCGCACAAAATAATGCATTTGTTCTATGCATTTTTCCTTTCACTAACACGGGCATTCTTGGTCACACAGCGTCATGTCACCTTTCTCCCATCCACTCCACCTGCAGAGATTAGCATCTTAACTTCTTTGTTATGTCCTCTGTCCCTCAGTACTCTTGACCCCAGGTATTTAACCTATTCCCATGTAAATTGGGGGAAATACAGTGGCCTAGTGGTTTGAGTGTTGGACTATGGACCGAGAGGTACCGGGTTCGAAGCCCACCAGATGCACATGTTTTTTTTCTTCAGCAAGAAAATTTACCCATTGCTTCACTCAACCCAGGTGAAAATGAGAACAGTTTAGGCTGGAAAGTATTCTCTGATAAAATAGCATCCTAATCAAGAAATGACGGATAAAGTGTATGTCCTTATCCGCTTCATGCTACTGAAATCAGGGTATGCTTCAATCCTATAACTCGAAGGGCTCAAAAGGAATGCTGCTTTGCTTGAAGCTTGCCATATGTAATCATGTAAATATCGTAAATGGACCAGAATCAACTAATACCGAAAGGTGCATTTATCTGGAACAAGTAGATGCACCTAAATCTAGGATTTGGTCCCTGGATGAATCAAAGAGTTGGGAGTGGTGAAGATGAGCCACAGTTCATGTGTAGTACTACACAACAACACATTGGGCTAGGAAGCTCTGTAGGCAGTCAACCACCAATCATTGCTTCTGAGTTGTTGAATACATACAGTGAGCGATCCAAGCATCCTGACTTGCTATGAAACAGATCTGGGAGTAGCCGACCAGAGCATCATAACGTTCTACCTCCATACTCTACCCTAATGATCTTGTCCCCACCTGTAATAAATTTTAATTTATCTCGTATATTACTGAAGAACACAAATAAAATCCACTGCCACAGAGTACTAGTGTTGTATACTGGAGGTGTACTACCTGTTCATATAAGTAAGTTAAGTAAATAGTTCTTTCGAGCCATTCGGCTTATAGGGCCGTGACGGAACTGAACCCATTGGCTCCTGGGTTGAGTGAAACAACGGGTAAATTTTCTTGCTCATAGAAAAAACATATGCCACCAGTGGGACTTGACCCCGATACCTCCGCAGTTCAAAGCTCTACCGCTACGTTACAGCGCCCTTGCTCACAGAAGGCTCCATGACAATTTTTCCTACCTTGTCCTCACACAAAGACAACACAAAGAAGTTAAGTTAGGAATATTTTCGCAAATATTACTTTCACAGGGTGTCCAAGAAATTCCAAACTCAAAAAAATCCTACCAGATCTTAAAAAATCCGACCAACATGTGTTTTTAAAAAAGTATGTAGTACATATACAGAGAAATTGAATAGAAAGCAACTACACGTACCTTCGGTTAGTTTATAATTTATAAGTTTCAAAGATGATGGTAAAACTTCACGATGGTGGTAAAACTGAAGTTACTGCTCTGCCTACATTGCTAAGCTATTTACAATAATCCAAGAATGACTTATCACCTAATGATACAGTACTTGAGTACACATAAATTTCCAGATAATTTACATTCACCTTAACACAAAATATTTACAAATATGTACACTGGTTGTACACCTAAAGCAATTTGACTTCACCCTCTTTCTCATCAATTTGAGTTAATAGACTTCTCCTTCGCATCTCTTCTCATAGCATTGCTTTTCATTACCAGTTCATAAGCCTTCTTGGCATTTTCTTCTTCAACCTTCTCACTGAGTTCATCTGCAGTTCTGATTAACATATCAACATCTAGCTCCATCTTTCTCTCCTTGGTGATTAACTCCCTTCACTTCTTTCTGCATTCTCTTACTTTTTCTACTGGTTTCTGACTCTTGCTCCAATTTCTTTTTTTCTTCAAGTGCTTCTAAAAATCTTCTCCGCGCTCTGCTTCCAGACACTAACATTTCTTTTGGGAGCAACATACTGGCAAATGATGCGCCTTGAAACTAAAGATTCTTCCATCAAGTTCTCCGCTGTCAACTCCTTGTTGACAGAGAAACCTCTTTCCACTTCTGAATTCCCATGGCTGAGAATAAGGATCATGTTTATGACTTTTTTCATGTGTGGCATTTAAGAAAAGTTTACATTTTCATGGAAATATTCATCTAAGCGCTGAGCCTCAGAGGAGGGAATCGAAGAAAGCTTCAATACTCCTTAAAATGATTGTGTCGAAGATGTAGATCTACTGTTTAAGTAAGAGCGACGATTACACTTGCAAAGGACTGGTTGATTACTGGCATTTTGTACGTTGAGCTCGTGCACAATAGGCTTCATTACTTTTATTACCACATTTCAGAAATTCCGACGCAACCCGCCATTTTCCCACCGCGAACTCTGATTACCGACCAAAATCCGACTTTTCCGACCAGGCCTAAAAAATCCGACCAAAATCCGACTTTCTTGGACACCCTGTGTCATATGATGAGACAAGCGGTAGTTGACGTGTGTTTTGACACTAGAAAAGCCATCTATAAGGCCTAAACAAAAATAAATAATTATCTTGATACAGCATTTTTACTTTTTACTATAAAATGAAAGCCTATTTGAGTGCAGAAAAATACTCATCCACAACTTAACATCTAGTTCTATTCACATTCTAAAGAAAATGCACTCACCACTTTTTCTCCCTCTTTCTCTGTATCATTGTGCCATGATCGGGCATTATAGGTAGCTTTTGCTGGTGACTGGAGCGGAGGACAACAAGAGATCCATCAAGTCAAATTCATTATCATAAATATATTTCTAATTTATCTCTGACCTATATCTTATTCATTTATTATAAATTCAATGAATAAAAATGCAAAGAATATCACAATTAAGTTGAATCATCATCATCTGTTTTTTTATGGCCAGATATGTTTCAGGACACCAAAATAAATATAAGTGACAAAAGAAGAAAGGAAGAGGGGAGAGAAGAGGAGGAGAAGGAGGAGGAGGAGGAGTACAGTAGGAAGAGGAGTAGATAAAAAAGGTCGCAAAATATGTACTCTCAATACTATGCCTTCAATGCTGTTTTCCCATGGCAAGAATTGTAAACAAATCAAATTCATATCAAGAAATATAACTTCAGTAGCCAAAGAGATCAGTCAGTTCAAAGACTTTAAACATTGTAAGAAAAACTTATCACCGCTTGAACAATTCGAATCATCTAGACACACTAAAAAGGATTTCAAATAAGCAGATGACGTTTTACTTATTTATCTGATCTGAGAAAGAAGTCAAATTCCTGAACAAAAGAGAGCGGCTACAAGAGAAGAGAATTCAAAATTTCATCAAGGAAAAGATGAAATAAACGAATGGTGAATCAGTGCTGGGGGAACAACACTGGATGATGATCATTGAATACTATATATCAAACTCTCAACACAATGGACACACTTCATATTTGTTCTCGCTTCAAGATCTTAATGAGATTTCACTCCACTCCAAATTAATCATTATACCAGAGTACACTGGCCATTCTACACTCACCCGTCAATATCAATATAAATGGTTTCCTATAACTCTTGTTTAATCCCAATCATTACATATAGAGAAAATGTAAATCCTACAATACCTTATGGGGGCTCCCACTAAAAATCTTCCTTTGCATATCTGAACCACTTGAGGATAACTTCTTGGACTTGAAGAACTTGCGAGGAGTACCAGCGGGCACTTCTTTCTGGCTGCTTTCTTCTATCGTCGACTGACTGTTGAGAGGGGATTCCTGAGACACAAGATTCTCTGAACATTCAGACAGAGCATCTTGTTCAGTTGAGTCTGACTCGTTGCCCTTCTCCATGTTCCGGAGCCGGGCAGCCAAAGACTCCCGGGCAGCTGATGCATTGTCAGTCTTCACATTAGAGGTATCCTCAGTGTCACCAATTGGAACTAGCTCAGCAATGTTTGTATTTTGAGTTGAACTTTCTGGAGTTAAGGATGGTGGTTCAGCCTGGTCCTTTGCAGGCTCCATATCTACAGCATTAGTCTCCTCTTTTACTTCAGATAAGCTTGACGATTCCATATTATCTTCTTCTTTCAGATCGGTTGCCTCTACACTGTCGGGCAAGGGAGATTCGCTGTCTTCGTCATCTCTGACCGGACTTTTCAGCTTATCTTCAACCTGAGGAGCACGGGATTTGAATATTCGATAGCGTCTGCCACTTCGACTTGATGAACTGTCCCCGTGAGAATTATTATCACTGGATGCAGTAGAAAGTGTCCCAGACTGACTTCCCCAGTCCACATTTGAGGTTCGACCTCTTGTGCGCTTTATGGGCGATGAATTGGCGGAGGATGGGAGACTGCTAGAAATGCTACCAGGGGAAGGTGTGCTTTCTGAATTTGCTGCCACAACAGATGCATTTCGAATACGAGCACTTGCTCGAGAAGGAACAGAATCGGAAGATGCAGAAGTGATCACAACCAATTCAGAGCTTCCATTTTCTCCTGCTCCAGCACTTTCTTGGGATGAAGCTACAGGGACCACAACGCCTTTTGTCATTTTAAAGCTTTTCCCAAAATATTTAGCTTGAACATCTCCTTTCTCCATTTGAGCCTTAGGCTTGCAAACAACAACAACAGTGGTGCCCTGGGCTTCATTAGCCACTTCTTTCTTAGATACCACCATACTGTTGTTTAGCCCGCCTGTCGATGTATCAGGTTTTCCTTTCAACTGCTCAGCAGCGTAATTTCTTTTGTATTCCTCAATGAGACCAGGGTCGGACACAGTTAGAGGTTTCCTACCTCTCGGTCCTCCCTTGCGTTTGTAATTCGACTTTCTCGGGGGAGGTGAATCTGGCTTATCAACAGGTGTCACCACCTCTCCGGAATATGTTTTCAGGGGATCTCTCTTGAACTGAACAGGGAAGATCTCATCATCGTCATCCTCATCATCCTTCCTCGGGTCTCTCCTCATTTTTAAACTCGATTTGAGAAACACTGGCTCTCCGGAAGGTGATATTGTGGCCTTACCTACTTCCACAAACTGGTCCATTATCACTTGCTTTTTCGGTGTTGTTCTAGAATATGTGCGAATCGGTGGGACCTTTGAGGTGACAGCTTCTGACCCTTCAATGGGTTCAATGGGTTCATTCGTACCATCATCTTTTACAACAATTCTTGAGGCTGGCAACCTTGTGGCCTGTCTAGGTTCTGGCTGAGCGACTGCAGTTGGCTTCTTGGCAGGACTCAACTTTCTTTTATCTTCTGTATCAAAACTAAAAGGGTCCTCCCCTCTGTTTTCCATTTTCATCCTTTTAACTTCAGATGCCCCACCATCAGCTGCGTCTCGCAAAGGAATGTAGTTTGCTTT
Organism: Tylodina fungina; assembly: GCA_031762815.1. Classification (NCBI taxonomy): domain Eukaryota; kingdom Metazoa; phylum Mollusca; class Gastropoda; order Umbraculida; family Tylodinidae; genus Tylodina; species Tylodina fungina. The sequence continues at coordinate 9,160 of JAUEKS010033233.1, forward strand.
TCCCCATTTAGAAACAGACATGGCCGCTTTAACAGGAACTGTTCTGCTGTCCAAAGCCTCATTTTTCTTAGAGCGGCTGTAAGTGCGACCAGAGAACCGAGGTGGAGCTTCCTCACTCATTTTGCAGCCTGGAAGAATAAAAAAATATGACATATAAGACATAAATTAATAATAGCAAAAACAAAATGAGCATAAGTTGTGAATGTCACAGCGGTGAGAAGCTGATACAACGAATAGGAGCTTTCATTTCTTATAAAGTTAAGCGGAATTAACATGGAGGATTGAAATGAAAGCACGCAATGAAAATTTCTAAAAAATAATAATCAACCTATGTAATTATGTTCTAGTTTGCGGAACGGAATCTAAGCAAAATAATAAGAGCAATAAACATACAGGGTGGCCAATTCTTGAACTTTTCATTTCCTGAATTTTTTAACCGGCCAGGGTCCAGGGGCCGCTGAAAAAGAATTTTTTTTATTTTATAGGTCCAAAATGGGCCTCTTCTGGCTTTAAAACTAAACATAAAACATATACAAAAGTGCCGATCAAAATTTCATTTCCCGAAAAACGGCCACCCTGAACATAGCACTACAATTTAGCTGATATAACTTTTATTCTCTATAAATAAATTAAGAAATCGAATTCTTGGATTAAGACTACATAAGGAATCTTGAACAGATCAATGTCAAGTTGTATGAGACGCAAGAACATCCAAAATGCCACACTCATTGCGTAGTGTGTCCAATTATTTATTCAAAGTCCAAAATCTTGTTTTACAAGAACATACAGTAGAACTCTGATAACACACCCACCCTTCGGACCGAGCTTGAAGGGATGTGTTATCAGGGTGAGTGTGTATTACCAGGAGTCTATAATATATTTTACAATCCGCTGACGATTATGGGACTTAGAATACCATAATTATTGCATGTCATGTAATAAGAAAAGACAAGACATTCATTATCTAGTGTATATAAATTTAGCTAATGTCTTTTTGAATAGTCTAATATTCTCTTGTTTGTCCACCTTCGATAGAACAGGATAGAGAGCCATAATTAACTCTCCAAAACCATTATTTCTCTTACAGCCATTTGTTTCTGAATTGGCCAGTAAATAATGTAACATGTTCAATTTACGAAAATAATAATTTATTAGCTAAGTACCCCCCCCCAACCCCCACCCCCCCA
>JAUEKS010033343.1:0-10343 GCA_031762815.1 Tylodina fungina
TCTTCTTCACTTTTTCTTCTTATGGTTATTGATGTTCCACTTCATCTTATAACATTATTGTATTTCATCTGAACTATTTCTCTTGTTGTTTTTTTCCTCAGTGCTTACCAGATGTCATCCAAACAATGGCTGGCCAAGCATGGACTGGTTGCTCAGAGACTGACCATACTGGATGTTCTGGGCTCCACCTTCATTCCCCATAAAGCTAAATATATCTCCATTCTGGACAAGCATGTCGTGTCCAAAGTATTTGATGATGTGAGTTGGATGAGCCTCATGTTTTCCTTTCCAGATTTTTTTATTTCTTATTTTGTAGAACATTTTTGGTGATAAAGACCATGAGTATGTGATCATCAATTTTTTACTTATCTATCTAGTTAGTAATAAAAGTAAAAATAATCCCTTTTAATCAATTGGCTCATAAGGCTGGAGTTTCTCCCCAGTTTCAATTGCATAAAGCAGGCAGTGACAGATTTTATATAACACTTTCCAAAAAGGATGCTTATCTATCACAAAATACTTTCTCTGTCAAAGCTGTACTCATTTTTACTTGGTGTGACTGAAGCAATTGCGGTAAATTTTCTTGCTTAGCTCATTTCCACCTAGATCACCCGCTATCACCCGATACAAAAGGGTGCACTTTTCTATACACCCCTAACTAGGGTGTGATCTGAGGGCGAATCACAGAGCTGGGAGGAGTTCAAGACGAGTCACTGGTCCAGTGGTTACATTGCATTGCACAACGACTTTGGCCAGCATGGAGCTGGGAGGGTTCAAGACGAGCCAGCGGTCCAGTCGTTACATTGCATTGCACAACACCTTTGGCCATCGTGGAGATTAGCTCTCGGGCTGGGTGCCGTCACTCTTCGCACCCCTTTATTGCGTGGATAACAAGGTAGTGCGAGAAATGCTGGCCTTCTGACTTGCTGCTGCACAGACTTGGGGAATGGTCGAAGACAAGGTCGGGAGTTGAGATGAACTCTGTAAGCAGCAGACCATGGCTTACCGCTCCTGTGTATGACACAACAGGGGCCATGTGTTTTGGGGATATTGCGAGAGACCCAAGCCTCTGACTTGCTATGGGAGTAGCAGACTAGGCCGATCTGAAGCCGACCAATTGCTAGACAGGTGGTCACAGGCGATCAATGCGGGAACAGTTGCAACGATGAATTATCCTGTTACGCCATGAAATCGCGGTGGGAACAAACAGGAGTGATTTGGAGAGGAGTTTTTGGGTACAGGGGGGTACCTTGGATCTATCAGGATTCAAGGAGGGTGGGGAAGGTCAGACATAACCGGGAGGGACACGATGTGTGAAAAAAGGGCCTAAAACAGCTCCAAATCCGCCATTGCTTAGGTGGGAATGAGTTAAAGAAAGAACACATGTGCCTCCAGTGGGGTTTGAACCCAGTACATCTTGGTCCAACACTTTACTGCTATGCCACTGCACACCCCCCCCCCCTTCCCTCCCTTCCTTCTTTTTCCAAACACACACCTGCAGCTAATTAGAGGGCAGAAAAATTACCTCTGAGAAGACAAAAATAAAACTGAGGTTTTCTGAACAAGACCTTTCTCTCTAGATGTCATTTTTACTTCAGTGGGACATGGGTATATGACAAAGATTTTCTTGAAACACACTACTAGTCTGTCTTAGTCTGAGAAGGTATATTGTATATAGTATTATTATATAATTTCTTTCATTATTCCGAGTTTTCGAGTATATTTTGATATAGAGACACAACAGAACAGACAGGCAGGAAGGCAAATGAAGCCAAGATATGTATAATATTTGTCAAAGAAAAAACATAGTCACTGTGATGTGGCGTTTAGTCAAAGTATTAATTTCTTTGCACATTTATTGTTTCCTTCAGCTGATAGTGATGTGAGCAACTGACATTTTACCTTTCATCCTCAGATTCTACCTATAGCTCATGTGTCCAGAAATCAACAGGTTCGACTTGTCAATCCAAATGGTGTCAATCTTAAAGAGTACGAAAACAAGGTCAAGGTGGCTCTTGAGAAGTTCAGAAAGTAAGTAATGTCAGTGGTCATATCAGAATGAGCATCATCTTATCCTCATGATAATTGTCTTCATGGCCATTTCTTCATAACAATCATCATACCTATGTTAATTATAGCTTTTCCTACCCTCAGTTTTGTTGCTGCTGCTGTTGTTGTTGTTGAATGACCCCCTAGTTGATAGAAGTGTTGAAACACCTAACCTATAGTACCTTATTCCCCAACAATCTGAATGCCCACTATTTTATGAAACTGTTAAAGCCTGTATAAATGTGGATAGTACTCTATATAAATTCTGTATAACAGCCCGTGTCATTTCTATCAACATCAAATGTTTTGTTATTAACTTGTAGACAACTTTTTGAAACAAGACCAGATTATCTTTGGTGCCATTAGAGATATTCTTCAAAGTTTTTACTCTATTTAGATGCACTCCAATTCCCTTTTACTAGAGTAATGTCTGACATTTCCTCATGTTATGTTGCCATCCTATCTCCACGATTATATTTGCCTAATATTTTTTTTTGTATTGTAGGAGGCTGAACAAGATTGTCTGGGAAGCTCTTCCACAGCATGCAAGGGAAGGGTAAGTTTTAACGTTATAAACTCCACTGAACTCATGGACTTCACTGCTTTAACTCTCAAAAGAAGAATAGTTTTTGGTGAAAAATTGTTGAATATGAAGTTGCTGCTCATTTTACACCATTGTAACCAAAATATGGAATGTTATATCTCAAACTCTTCAGAAGTGATTGAACCATATAATTTTGCATAGTTTTTCTTTGTATCTGCATGTCACTGATATTAACAGGTCGTCCTTGTTTTCATTTTCACATTTAGATTTGACTCAGAGGGGCCAGTGTCCTTTGAAGAGCACAAAGATGAAATCCTTTCCCTGCTGGAGAAAGAAGACTGGCCAGTCAAACTTCAAGATATCACACTGTTGACTAACGAGATTTCTCGGGGTGAGAAGTTCCTGCTACAGTCTCAAGCTCTCCAGAAAGCGGCAGGGGGTGAGACAGACAGCAGCGGTGAAGACAACAGCACCTACGACCTTCCTCCAGCTAGTGACAGGTTGGAGAGATCAAAGTCATATGACTCTGACTCAGATCATGAACAGTCAGAAAAGGATGAAAAGGAAGATGAGAAGGAAGATGAGAAGGAGAATGAGGTTAGTAGTGATAAAGATTAATTTGGGTGTATCAAAACTGAGGCATTGATCAAAAGTGATCTCCACCCTTAAATGTTCTGATAAGCTTTTGAGATTTTTTTCTTACGTAGCAACCAGTCACCTCTAATTCTAGCAAAAGTATGTATGCCTTCTAACATTTCTTTACTACAGTTTCTAAATCTTTTCATTGTCATCTGTATTTTCATATTTTAGGTGCTTTTTTTGTTAAGTGTGTTTGAGAGAAAGGGAAGAGGGAGACATATAGCACAGGTAGGGATGGGGCAAGGTATTGTTCTGTGTTTTTCGGCTTCATATAAAATTGTATTTCTAATAAGAATTATGCATGCTAATCTTCATATTTTGTGTACAGCTTGTGCAAAAAGTGTATCTTAAATTTGTTTCTGCTTGTTTGAAGATAATCACATTAGAAAATCCTATTTCTATTTACTTGAATGTTCCTAAACTTTCAAACAACTTCATGGAATTAAGCAAAGTTGAATAATGCAAATCAATGCTGTGACTACATTCACTTCTAAAATGCTGGTATTTATCCAGCTTCTATATCAATACCATATATAGAGAAAAAAGTATATTGTCTAATATTTAGCAGGTAAAAATAAGAAAATCTATCTATTGTCACTAGTCACTTGCTGTTAACTTTAAATTTCAATCAAATCCTGAACAGCTATTTTTACTATAGCTTTCTTAAACAATTTGAAACAGATAAACCTAGAAGATCCTAATTTCTACTGAATTTAGAACAACTTAATTCAGAGAGGTATGACTAAAATGGTTGCGCTTGCTTCATTATGAAGCAAACTGCGTCAATTTTTAAGTGTTCAAAATTTTTAAACTGACTATAATTTCGAATCTAAGTTTGTAAATACTACAGCTCTTGCCTGTACACTAGTGAAATGGCTCAGATGTCTTAAGGATTATGAATATGATAATCCACCTGTCAGCTAAGGCACTTTCCTTTTGCTTACCTTGGAAATGGACTAGATCTTGGACTGAAAATTCACATCAAAGCCAAATCTACTGAGCTTTATACTCACAATTTCATTTCATATGATAGCTTGAGTCTTGTAATAACTTATAAGTGTAATAAAATATAGTATCAGCCAAAAAATAACGAAAAGAAAAACAATGCACAGCTTATGGTGGCATATTCCAAATCATTGGCAAATAGTCCAGCCATGCTATTTATGGGTGCTGATAAGTTAGTTGACAAAGAATATGCAAGCAGTTAAACCGTCACATTTGGTTTCTGGCAACATTAAGTTGAGTTGCATGAAGTCATTTTTTATGCTTTTTTTGTAAGCATGCTCATGGCATAGCTAGTGTATAAAGATGTATACAAACACAGTGTACTATGTTAAATATTGGACTTGTTATTTTTAAAATTGCGCCTCAAACATTGCTCAGTTGAGCATTGCAATGGCCATGACTAGTCCCCTGTTGAAAGCAGTTTACTTTTCACAGTTCGTTTGCTTAAATATTTCTGGATGAGTCATTCTTTTGAAGAGATAATCAGCTCTGTTCACAGAGGAATATCTCCTCCTATTAATAATGATTGTCTTCTTTAAAACTTTATCCGTTCAGTTTTTTTCTCAAATTTATGGAAGGTTGTCCCTTTGCTCCCACTCAATGGTTTCTGTCTGCTCTGTATCAGTCACAGTTCAAGATCTAGTTTTAAACTACTTTCAGCATGTTTTTCTTCCTTCCGTCCCTCCGTTATCAGTAATAACTTACTGTAAGAAGAATTACTTTAAAAGGAAGAGTACTAGAGATGATAGCCTTCATAACGCAGTGTGCGGCTATGACCGGATATCCGGAAGTTTTTGTGACTCAGTGTGCGGCCATGAATGGGTAAAGAGTTAATCGTCTTCATCATTGTCATTGTTCTTATCATAAAAATTTTAGCCTTTTTTCCCTGATTTCGGGATTTAGTCAAAGATGTCACTTTTCCTTATCGCTTGCATCCTCTACACTCGAATCCCCTCGTTTTATTTCCTGCTCTATTACTATTTTCAGTATAAATTAACTGTTTATTAGGTCTATCACTAGACCTGATCCCTTCAACTTTAACTTTTGTCTCCAGACAAGGAATTTTCTCACAGGCTAATAATATTTCTGTAGATTTGAAATAAAACCCACTGAGTCTGCATCGTCTGCTTTTGACAAAGATACAGACCAAATACAGACTGCTTTTCAGAAACCAGCATCTTTTAGACATAGCTCAACCTCTGCCAACAGTATCTCTGACACATAATTAAAACAGAAACTTAAGACATCTGAAACAGGATTTTGACTGATGATTGCATTGCATCTTGTTCATATTTTGATGAGGGCTCAGATGGTTTTGAAAATGGTTAAATTTGTAAGTTTCTGAAAAAAAGGTAATGTGAAATAGAATAATCTTATTACCGTTATGGGGCATTTTAAAAACGTCTTACAAAGTCTAATACAATGTAAGTAAACTGATGCAGAAATGGAATCTATTAAATTCAACAGAGACTCATGTCTAAGTAAGGCCCAAGAAAAAGACAGAAGTCTACAAATAGAAACACTTTTCTGACAACTCCATTGTAAGTTTTAAAACATCATAGCCAGACCATCAGAAATGTGTGCGCAACATGTTATCTAGATTTTTAGATTTCTGTGATTTTAGTGCTGTGTAGTAAATTTCATCTCTGGACATGATGATGATGATGATGATGATGATGATGATGATGATGATGATGATGATGATGATGATGATGATGATGATGATGATGACGATGATGATGATCATTGATGACACCATTGTTGATGGCAACAATGACAATGACGATGATGATGACAAAGATGAAGATGATATATTAAGCCTAGAACCGTCCATCATCAACAATAGTAAAGAAATTCCTCATAATCTATTAGAAATCATTTCAAGGCTTTTGGAAATGTAAGGTAGTTTACATAAATTTTACATTGGAGAAAAGAAGATTACTATATTATTACACGTCTATAACACATGCTGTGTTACTTATAGTCTCTTTAATTTAAAAATTGTAGTCAGTTTTTTAAAACACATCACTGAAGCATGAAATGAAAAATTGCGCAATTTTCTTAGTAACCTCAAACCATGACAAACGATGGAAGATGACGCATCATAGAATGTGCAATGTGAAAACTTCTTCTAGATTATTCTCCCATATATATGTGTGTGTGCATAGTCCATCAGACTGTTGTGGTCTAGTCTTTCACATATATAGGAGAGCTGTCTCACATCCATGTGGGCTCTATCCCTCTCAGTTATGGGACAGATGGAGAAGTTAGTGGAAAAGTTGCCTAAATGGCCCAGTACTATGAGAAGGTAGGGTATCTCTCTTTCCTTCAACTATTAGAGCTTTGATGAATACATTTTTTGAGGTTGCAGTATTTTTTTCATTTATCACTGACTACTGTTCACATTGCTCTAATGTGAAGCAGAAAGTTAAACCCTACTAGATCTATTTCTGTGTTACATTTGGCATAAACTTAGTTTGTCTCAGCTGGACAGGAACCCGCATCCTGGCAAACATTTATAGATATGCTTATATTATATTTTTTAAATTAGTGAAATATCTGTCTCAAGCATTTCTGTGATTAATGTTGTGGTTGTTGTTGGCATTAACTTTAATCTCTATTCAGGGTACATATTTTTTCAGTCAAGCACTGACTTATGCTCAAACTTTTCTGTACATCTTTTTTATTATTCCGATAGAAATATCTCATATTTGGTTTCAATACCACAGCTGTGATGATTATCTATTTATTTATCAAATTTCAAAGATTTTTTTTAAATTTCAGCTCCAATATTTTGAGTATTTTAGGTTTATTGATGACGAATTATGTGAATTACCCTTTTATCTCTAATTCTTGTATACACAGATCTACTTTTTCTTGTAGCATATATTTTACGCCTTACATTTTTTTACAGTAGCATGTTCATATAGATTTTAACCAGAACTTTAAGTTTTAGTTCAGAAGGGAAAGGGAAGTTGTGCCTTTATGCTTATCATGCTCAAAATAAATCTGATTTCATTTGATTTTTCTTTTTTGGAACTTTTTGAAAATGCTTTCTAACATAATTTTATCTTTTTTGTAGTCAATAAAAGTCATAACAGCTCTTCACTTCTTCATTTTTATTCATTAAGTTCTGTGTGTATATTGTTGCCTTTGAGTTTATTGTGTGAAAGCAGTGCTCAAAGCTGAAGTCATGTTATGCTAAAGGCATTTTCTCCTTCCCTTCGCTATGATAGATATGCAGCAATTTTAGACAGAGTTAACATAAATATTTACAAGGCTTTTCTGATTCAGCATAGTCCTTAAATGAGTGCACTTGTCTCATATCAGCATTTCAAATCTAACATTATATCACTGCTGTTCTCTGAAGAGATCATAATTTCCAAAAAGTTATTTCCTGCATTAGTGATACTTCCCTTGCAATCTAACTTTAGTTGCTTGTAATACTCTTAAAAAGATGTATTCATATAATTTACTAAACAGATAAATGTGAAGTGTCTTCCCTGTATTTAAGCATTTCATTAGTTGTGATGGTAGCATAATGGCCACTTATTACGAATGCGTGGACATAATGATGTTGTAAATTATGTGCACTGGTGAACCAAGATTCAACTTGGTTGGCGGTTTTTGCGGTTTATTGATGTAGTATAAAGCTACTGTTGTACTCACAACTCATGTTATATGCTTATATATGCTATATATATACTCCATGCATATCCTCCAGATGGAGTTGGACATGAGCACTTACCTATGAATGACAGACATAACATCATGATGAATGCTGATGCCTTAAAACTACTTTCTTGGACTCAATACTGACGTACTCAATGGACAGCTCTTTTCTATAGTCCCATCTAGACCTGCTGGACTTTATGTTCTAGTCAGGACACATTCTTTTCTAGTTTGGACTCTTGTGTCAGTTCTTGTTGAGACATGGTGTCTGTTTTATATTCCTGTGATTCTTGCTTAGACTTAATCCTATGGTCCATTCTTGTCTAGATGTAACTCTAATGTCCTTTCTTGTCTAGATTTGGTACCTCCTGCCCTTTCTTGTCTATATTTAGTGTCTGTTGTTCATTATTGTCTAGATTTGGAGTATACTGTCTTGATTTGATTCTTAAGTCGTTGTTCATTATTGTCTAGATTTGGAGTATACTGTCTTGATTTGATTCTTAAGTCGTTGTTCATTATCGTCTAGATTTAGTGTATACTGTCTTGATTTGATTCTTAAGTCCATTCTTTTCTAGACATGGTGTCTGCTGTCCAGTTTTTTAAAAAACACATAGATAAAGGATAGCATTGAAAGAGCACAAATCCCATCTAACACAGACTCTAAGCCGCTAACAATAATGAACAGAAGATGTGAAAGCAGGAACTCCCTGTTAAGCACATCACAGCCTTTGCACAACAACAAGTAAGGCGTTCAACAATGGCAATAATAACAACAACATCAATAATGTGAGTAAGCATTTTGCTTGGACATCAGCGCAAGTTTACAAAAAAAAGTAGTCCTTCCAAGCCGTTCGTCTCATAGGGCCGGATCTTATCCTGGTTTCCGTAGTATGAAGCGGACAGTGACAGATTTTATCCATCACTTTCTGGATACTATTCCAGCCGAAGCTGTACCCATTTTCACCTGGGTTGAGAGAAGCAATAGGGGTAAATTTTCTTGCTTAAGGAAAAAATACATGTGCCGCTGGTGGGCTTCGAATCCGGTACCTCTCGGTCTGCAGTCTAGAACTCTATCCGTTCGGCCACAGCGCCCCCAAGCTCAACTCTAATCTTTGTTTTAAACTTTCAACTGAGGAATTAATGTAACATGCATGCGAAAACTCTTGGTAAACCCCTCACTACCCAGTTGGAGCAAGGGATGAAGGAGTTTTTTTTTTGTTCTTGTTTTTCAAACAGGAAAAACAGCCTTCTAGAATGGTGCTTAAATCAAGAACCTTTACTCCACTTCTCTTTGGTGTCTGTTGCCTTTTATCTAGACTGGGTGTCTTTCTCTCTTATTATTTAAAACCTTTTTTTAACATCTGCTATATATTTAGTTTGCTGTCTGTCACAGACGAACTAAATATGCTGACACACCACATACACCACTTACAACACACATACATTATACACCCACAACATATACTCCACCTACACCATTTGTTAGTGTAATAAAACTCATGCAAATATCAGAAAAATTGTTAAACAAATGAAACTGAGTAGGCCAACATGGTGCCATTAAATGCTAGATTCTACATTTCCTAACCACAAAACTAATGGACATCAAGAAACTCTTCAAATTAGAGTACAATCAGGTTTTTCCTTCTAAAGAAGTCATGTTACGAGATTTATCATTGTAAAGTTGAAGTAGCAGTATCATTATCCAAGAAAGGAGGCTGTAATGAGAAAAAGAGTTACCTGCAGAGTAGTCGACATAAAGCGACTTCGTATCTGATGAGTCAGTGTGTTATCATTGACACAATAGTTAGCCTAAGCCCATATACGATGAAAATTTTAATATTTCTAACTTACATTCTTGTTATTATTGTTGCTGTTGTTGTTGTTGTTGTTGTTGTTGATGCTGATGCTGCTGCTGTTGTTTTTGTTTCGTTGTTCGTGTATTCATTGTTGATGACTCCTTGTCAAAAATTTATTAATTGCTTAGAGCCAGCATCAATGGCGATAAAAATTATATAAATGCTTTATAATAATAATGATGATGATGATAATAAAAATAATAATAATCATTATCATAATAATAATAATTATCATAATAATAATAGTAATAATAATAATAATAGTAATAAAATAATGATAATAATAATATTTATGGTAATTATGTTAATAGTAATAGTGATAAAAAAGAGGGCACTTATATAGGTTATCCTCGTAAATACAGGTCATAAGTGCTTTGCAAAAGTTAGCTTTTAAAAAATGTGAGAGTAGGAGCTACCTGTTAGGTGCGTTGCATCCTTGCACCACAATAAGGAACATTTAACTTTTTCGCTACCAACCAACGGGTCACGCGTTGGTCATAAGTTCCACTGCGTACGCAGTGGAACTTATGATCAATGCGTGACCCGTTGGTTGGTAGCGAAAGAGTTAGCAACAACAC
>JAUEKS010033452.1:0-10339 GCA_031762815.1 Tylodina fungina
TTCTTCTTCTTCTTCTTCTTCTTCTTCTTCTTCATCTTCTCCTCCTCCTCCTCCCAATAAGCTTGCAACCTCAGATTTTGAGGATTGACGCCTAACGTGTATTAGATAAGATAAGATAAGATAAGATATTAATATCCTTTTTTACACAAGGAAATTTGTTTGATCACCTTAACTTGACACAATTACGCATACATAAACACATAGTCACGCGCTCAAATACTCTACCACGTACACACATTACAAGCATTCATATGATTATAAATGTACACGGCATGAATGAAATGGATTATCTATGTAGATCATCTAGAAAATATAGATAGAAAATCTATCTATAATCTATTAGATGCCGTCTAGAATTAGAATTTTGTGTTCTGTAGATATAACATAAATAATTACTAGATCTAGATCTAGAATCAATTACTATTTTATGAATCATCACGAATGATTGCATTTTTTAAATAGAATCTTCTCTCTCTCTCTGATATTACTGACAAAATATCTCTCCTTGTTACTGTGTACTCTGGTAGGCCTACCTCTAATTCTCATGTTGACTTCTTCTGTTCTATTGTGTTATATTTGAAGGTCTTTCTGACTGTTCGATCTTGTTTTCTTGCTTTCCTTATCTAAGATTTGGCATGTTGTTTCCTCACTGTTTTGTGAGTTTCGATACCGCACATAGATTATTGATTTTTATTCTGTTGCGTGCTTATCATCAGCCTTTTCCTTTCAAATCTTTACAATGTTAAAATCTAGAGATTTTTCTTGTACATTTGTATTATTCTGAAGTGACGTAGGCTAGAGCTGTCTAAACAAATCAATCATGGATTTTTAAAGCCCTGATTTCCTTTCTCTGACTCTTCTCTGACTCTGCTGAGCCAGAGCTTTGATTGTACTGTTGTTTCGTCATCTCTTTTTGTATTATTTTTTTTATTATGTTGGTGTTGTGCTGTAGCATTTTGTATAGAATGGAAAATTGTTTTCTTTGTCATTATGTTTCTCCTTCTTCATTCTATTTTTATCCTCGACCTGAGTAGGTTAACTGATGATACATGCATAATGTAGCCTATGTAGTCTTTTATATTTCGAAGGGTTCCTGACAATCATTCCTTTTCATTTGCGAAGCTTCACCTTTTCTCTCATCCGATCATGTAAACAATTCGAAGTCTTGTAATTTCTCTCTTTTAGCCTTATTTTTCTCTCTTTTAGCCTTTCTTATTCTGCACAACTAGTGTTATTCGTTTCTATTGGCCAGGAATAAGAAAGTGGCCAGAAATAAGAAAGGAGTGGGGAATAAAATTTGTGAATTATACTTGTCTGCCCCGACTGCACAGACAGGCTAAAAACCTACTATTACAAAGGCCTAGATTAGGCCCTTAGCCCAAGACTGAAACAAAGGGAGTGCAGGCGAAGAGTGCGCTGTAGCCCTGAGCGGGCCAGCCCAGACCTGGGGTGTGTAGTGCCTGGGGTATGTAGCCTGGTAGTGTAGGGTAGGGCGCCTAGGCTATAACCCATGTTTTTGTGGGGTCAGGGACGACCGGCGAGTCATCGTTCTACGCTCTCCGGTTCAGTGGTGTGCTGAGTACCGCTTGGACCTGTGTCGTGTACTGTGTGCAGGGAGTGAGCACCTGTGGTGTCTACAGTCGATCAACAGCCAGAGACACTCTTTCCATACTTTCGTAGAGCTGACGTTGAGTATTGTCTCAGCCTTTTAGCATGTTTGTTGATGTCTGTGTCGGTACGGAGTGTGTATTGTATGTACCATAATTTATGGGATTGATAGGACTTGGTATACGTGTGAGTGTGGATAAAGAACCAATAGCCTATTGCTGTGAATATAGTATATGCCCTGAAGTTACTTATTGTTTTCCCCACTGAGTTGTGATGGTTTGATTGTTATTTCTGAGTGTCTCTTCAGTTGTGACTAATTGAATAAGTAGTGGTCAGTGTGACCCGATTGTTATTTTTTGTATGTGAGACGAGTGAACGGTCAGTGAGAATATTTAGCTCTGGGTGTGTCGTTTTTTCCTTTGTAATATGTTATTCAATAATAAGTCTTATCTTATTAAATTTTGCTTGGGGAATTGTTCTCAGTGTGTTGTTGTGCTAAGTGGAATGTTTATGGATGTGTGAAAGGAAGACCGCTCCTTAGGGCAGGGACCAACCTAGACAGCGAGCGAGTATAATTGTTCATTTCACGTAACACTGCTGTTATCCCTGATTTCAAAGTTTAGCCCAAAGACACTGCTTATCCTCTTAAGGGACTTTTTCTCAAATATTTTTAAGCAAAAGTTTTACGACTGGTTGCCATTTCACCGGATTTTTATAGACTATGGATGTCCTAGCTTTCTTCTACCCTAAAGTGCTGTAATTTCCAATTTTATATAAAATAAATATCTGAAAAAAACAATCAATGTGATCGCACAGCACCGTGAGGCTAGGCAACCATATTTCATTTCCATCAGTTTGTTGTAGCGGTCTCAGATATTTAGTTCTAGTCTTCGTGGGCACCCTTTTTGGTGTGGCCCTCAACGTTCTAGCTTCAATCGAATTCTTCGTAGCTTTCTTCACTGCAGCAGTAGCTGAGGGGGGCTTCGAGGTTTTAGATTTAGATAACATCGCAGCTACTGTGCTTTTAGTTGACGATTTCAACAATACGTTTTGGAAGGCTTTAGGGCTTTTTTGACAGCGATTTGAGCTTCCTTGGAGATGATTTTGATAAATGCTTACAATATTGAACTTTTCTAATACTTTCCCTAAAATCAGCATTTAAGGCGAGCATGATTTACTGCCGCACTATTCTACGCAACAGGAGGTACTAGGTAACATGGCACCATTAGCAAAAAATGTTTTTTCGTGACCTGACAATGAATGCAAAGCTATAACTTTCTTTGAAAGTTTGTCAGCAAACAAGAACCTAAAAATACTGGACTGAGCATGTTAGCTATATTTTAAGAGTGTTGTATAAAATTATTAGAAAATTCACCTTCATGCCAGGATACATACTGTACACATACTGTCTGTAGTCCCCAAGCCAAACATCTACTGCCCTCTTGTAGTTCACCATTTCTGTCAACACACGGCCTTCTGGGAAGGAGTAGGGCTGGGACCTCTCTATATGCCCAATTTTAGAACAGGGAACATGCAAGAGCTGACCTCCGCACATCCATACCTTCATAAAATGAATAGCACAACAATCATGATAAGTGTTTTGGGGCAGGGTATATTTTCTTACGAAATAAGCTTGTAATAGCATAGGAGCCCTGAAAAAATCTAGTAGTCAGATAATTATAGCCATGTGCAGTAGTCACCACCTAATAATCCGCCCCTCAGGCGACAACGGGAACGGGTTATAAGCCGAAGCGGGTTATAAGGCAAATTTAACCTGTCAGACCGTATTCCCGGTTTTGCGGGAATGCCCAGACAGCGTTCAGTGACGGATTCCCGGGAAACCGGGAATTGACATATCGTGTAGTGAAAAGACGAAGCCATAAGCTACAAACAGTTAGCCAATCAGCAAGTTACTTTATATTTAAAATCTAGTGCAGGATACGGTGTTTGCACATGTCAGCCTCCATGAAATAGTCACCAACTGTTTTGTATGTGTAAAGAAACCAGATTTTTTTCATGATGAAGCGAGCGCTCGACGAGCCTAGCACCCTGATGAGGAATTAGATCTAGATCTAAATCTTGATCAGGACTTTACTCCCTCTAGTATATCCAGACTAGTAGTGAGGAACGCACTGATAATCAGATAGTGATGATGAGGAATTACATACATGTAGATCTAGATTCTAGATCTAGAAGTTCTAGACCTAGATCTAGAGCCAGTACTAGTCCTAGTTTGACAGGAGGAAATGGGCGTGGTGCTGTGACAGCTGATGCATTGAATGCAGGAGGTGATGTACAATAGACTGATAATTTTATTGAGCAATCTATTCTCAATTTCAATGCAAATGATGAAGAGCTACTCTAGATCTAGGTCCAGTGAACATGGCAGATGGAATGACAAGCGACAGTGCATTTTAGAACTTTTTGCTCAGGAGACCAGGCTATCAGGCTGTTTTTGGGCAGGGGGAAAGGTCTGACAGGGTTAAAAGGAGTTAAATGTTGAGGACGATTTTTATGTCATTAGAGAAAGATGGATTCGTGCGCAAGAATTTCGTCAAGAATAGCCAATTTCTGTTTGTTGTTCAAGTCGTATGTCGTCATTTTTTGCAGTTTCTTGATGCAATATTTTCTCTGCAATGTAGAAATGTGAAGTGACTCACTGATGAATGTTCTATCTGGTGATTTACTCGCACACAGTAACGTTGGATTGACATGATTTTTCAAGACCATGTGATTGTCCAGAAAAAAAAACGGACCAAAGATAACTAATCAAAACAATGCACATCATTAATGACTGCCTGCTTCCTTTGTCGACTGGGATTGCCGTTGCATCGTTGAGAGGCCATGTGTCTTACCTGTGCCTACATGTTCACGACTGCTCCCACATTTTGTCAATGCTAGTGAACAGATGACCCTATCTCATGGTCCCATTACAAAGGTGTGAGACAGTCTGTCAGAGCATATTTTTCATTGATCGTGCTCCTAATACTCCTATTCTATTGAAATGAGCGGGTCATAAGACGAAGTCTAACTAAGAATCGGGTTATAAAAGGAATGATTTATATAGGGAAAAATCGGTTTCATCGAAGTTGCGGGTTAAAAGGCGAAGCGGGTTAAAAAACGATGGGGTGTTAGGCGATGACCACTGTATTATTAATTTAACTATGAAGGAGTAGAGAGCAAAATATATGAATTTGAGAATAAATTCTTAAAGAAAACAAGGGGCATAAAACAGTATGAGTTCAAGAACAGGGAAATAAGTAAAATGTGAGAACAACCTCGATATCATCAGTCATCAAAATATGAAAGTGGATGTACTCTCAGAAGAAACAAGAAGATACTAAAGCAGGCATTGAATTGGAGAGGAGAGGTCGCCTTATAGCGACAGTATAAAAACTAACACCTCTAAATAACAACTCCTTTCAAGTACCCATGTCTTTTATGTCTTTTCCACCAAATGTATTACATATATGTCTCACACGCTTCTTTCCTTCACTCTAATGTCAGCTGTAATTTCTTTCCTTCATTTACCACACAGGTTTAAGTCAACTAACAACCTGATATTTGTAATTTGATGCTTTCTCATGGCAAGCCCAATTCAAGATTATTTCAGTTTTAAAATGTTCACCCCTTTAACAACTGACAGTTGAGAATGTAAATGTTACATGACAATTTATTACACTCACCCGCCATGCCAGCTCTATGTTCTCCCCGCCCCAAATTTTCAAACCATCATCATAGGATCCAATACTTTGGAAGTATTCTACATTAACAGTGAATCCTGCACCCACCATTAAGACACCCCTGTAAAACAGAAGAAGTAAAAAGAGAGAAGAGAGCTAGATTTATACAATATCAAATTATGGAATTACATGACAATGAAGCATATCTTAATCTTATTATCAGAACATAGATATTGGGCAGATTTACTGATAGGATGACATCATCACCAAAAACACCTAACCTGGTGTAGAGCAAGTCTCAGGAGGTGAAATATCCAAGTGTTCTTTACTTCCTCCAAACCCACATGAACACAACGGTACTTTTTATGCATATGTTCAATATATTTGCCTTTTTGCAAAGGTCACCATAGCAAATATTCATTCACTCAGGTTTCAGCAATTTCTTTTTACAGCAACCTTCCCCACTTCTCCCAGACGGAGACGAGCGCCGAAGCATGCTGATTTGCACACTGTGGTAGTTGGGTAAGGACCAACAATGTGGGGTAGAAAATGATTGGCACGGCTTCGGAATTTTGAAATTTTTGCCCAGGCAGCAGCGCATGCCTATTCTTCTTTCGATTTTCAACTGCCTAGGAATTTTTTAACATGTGTTACATACACACAGGACCACCTAGCGTTATAGCCCATCTCCTATCTCCTATAAGGTTTTAGCTTTTAACTCACTCAGCCCCGATATCGCCACCCTGGCGATCTTAACTTAAGAATTTTCTCCCAGGGAAACTATCACCAGTGGCAATATCGGGCGGATGTGGAAATAGCGCTGTTATTTCCCTTTCGTTTGAAACTAGATTCGATTCATTCGGCCGATAATTATTTTTTAATGATTTTTTTTCTGCGAGACCTCTTCAGTGACCAAAATAGCGACTTCCAGGCCAAAACCCGAGGTAGTACAGTATCTTTGAAATTTTTGAGGAATCTAATGATTCCGATGTTTCTGTCTACTCAAATAGTGATGCAGATCCAGTTTATAGCGAACCTGCAAGCAAAAAATCTCGCACATCTAACCCAAACCAACAAATAAATGGTAAAGATAGACCTAGATCTAGATCTAGATCTGAACATTCACAGAAAAAAAAAGTATTGAAGATAACAACAATCTGTTTGTGTAAAAAGAAAGTTTATGATGTCATCTTTCAACACTGAAAATTTTATGAACATATCTGGAATAGTTTTCTCACAATGATTTTTTGAAAACATCCACGAAATGACGGCCCCCAATGACAAGCGACCAAAAAAACAGTGGGGCTGAGTGAGTTAAAACTCTTCACTACCCAGTTGGAGCTAGGGGTAAGTATTTTTAACCAGAAAAATTCATCCTGTCAGATCCGGGGATTGAACCCAGGACCTTGTATCTTCAGACAGAACGCCAGTGCTTATCACCTAAACTCCTCGAGCCACAAATATTCGATATATATTCTTTGCCCAATATTAGCTGAACTTTTCATACAACACTTTCAAACTCTAAACTACTGGCATTGTATGCAACTAGTATAGACATCACATATAAAGTCTAAAATCATAGAAAAGTCATTGTATTATAAAAATTTTTGTCTACATATAAAAAAGAACTCGAGGAAAGATACATAACTTACGGCAAAGGGTCGGTGTCCAATTTGTCTTTCAACTGATCAGGTCGAAAAAAGGTCTCAAAGAACTGCATATCCCACCCGAAGCCATATCTTGTGCGGTAGCCCTCATAGTAATTGTATTGGAATGTCTCATGGTCTATGTAGTCCAGCTGGCTCATGGCAATAGTTTTACCATTCTTCATGATTTCATTCAGCAAGGGTTGAAGCCTAAAATGACAAAATCTTTTAATGCAAAATTAGTATTACTGTCCATTTCTCATGGCATTCTTGTCTAGGCACGCAGTTCTGCCATATTTCTTGTAAAGTCATGATATATTTAATATGTGTGTTTTTACATGTTTCAGAATAAAGCATAAAGTAGTATGTAACAGTAAGCAAAGATGAATTGATGAGTTGTAATTCCCATTAGTAGCATAGAGAGGTTTCTGATCAATGGGAAACTACACGATAAAGGTATATATATATATATATACAACGTTCAACAGATTATGGAGAGCAAAATTAGTTGAACGTATCCACCAAACCACAAAATTGCAACTTTGTCATCGCTTGAAATCGTCCTCATGTCACAGTTCATATCACTGAGATCATGAAGGATATTTCCACACAGAGTTGTTGTCCGTCCTTGTCCCTGTCGTCGTCTGACTGTCATTGTAGGCGCCGTTTAAAAAAAATCGCCGAAGGGAGATAAAGAGAACCAACACAATAGAGCTCTGAACTCTGATTTGAGATCTGAAACTAGTCTTTGCAGACCCAGGATAGGCATATGATGGAACTTGAAGATCACAATTGGTGAAAAATATTATAAAATAAAAATAAAAACTATCACACAATCACTCACCAGTCTTTGTTGACTTCCATGTGACTGTCAAAGAATGAGACAACTTCTCCTGTCACATATTGCAAGCCCTTGAGTCGGGCGCGAATAAGTCCCTCTCTAGAAGGTAGTCTTATTAGTTTTACCACATCCTTGGGGAAGTTCCACTGTAGATAGTTCTCAAACCTCTGTTGCAATATACCTGAAAGGAGGTGTTTTGATAACTCCTACAGATTTTACAGTGTATTCTATTATATAAAAGCTTAAAGCTTTTTCACACATAAAAAAATACATTATATCAACAGTGTAAGCCCATAATAATAATAATAATAATAATAATAATAATAATAATAATAATAATAATGAAAATAGATAATATTTAAAGCGCTAATCCCCGTTAATACAAGCTCTTGGCGCTTACATACTTTTATTACCCCGACATACCAATGCCATATTGAAACTAGCTCAACTCCCTGAGGAGTATACAGTACTGGCTGCCGGTTAGGCACTCATGCTAACATACTGAAAATATCCTTCACTGCCTATAGTCGGGTATCCTTTTTACACCTGGGTGAGGTGAAGAAATTTGTGAAAAGTGCATTTCCCAAGGACACAACGTCAGATGCTTAGCACTGCCAGGATACGAACTCGCAAACCCTCAATCACAAGTCTGGCAGCCTAACCACTAGGCCACCGACGCCACATACACGTCCATACTCTTTGACAATCTCATTTTTTAAAGCATCACTGCATCAATTTTTTTCGCTGAAGTAGTCGCAATCGGCATATGTGGCAAGAAGATCTATGATCTATCAGAAGCATTCCCTATGGCATAAAATAGTGAGGCAGTATAGTGAGTATGTCTTAAAAACTGACTTTTAAGGAGGTGGCAAAAATCTGAGACATCCATAATTTGTAAGTCTGGTTGGTTTCAGTAAGGGCATTTGGTCATAAAAACTTTTGCTTCAAAACAAATGAAAAAAGATATTTAAAAAGCTATACGGTGTCTCTAACTAATTCCCTACAATCAGGGACAATGGCTAAAAATGTGCATGATGATGTCAAGAATTGGGATGATATTAAGCGCACACATGCAAGCTCTTTATAATGATTCTCAAATATCTCTCGTCATGCAAGAAGGCTAGAGAGACAGATTTCCAATAGAAGTTTTTGAAAAAGGACAAAAGAAGAACACATACAAGGAAATCACAAGAACATTAAAGGAAAGAAACTTAAATGTAGCATCCCCATATTTTAGGCTTGACTCTGGTTGCGGCACTTGCCTCTTACAGAAACTTCCATGACACAATTCCAGAGCTATGTTCACCAAAACTTGTAAAATAACTACAGCTTGTCTGTCTCAAGGAAATGTGTAAAAGTACATTTTAATAATGTCTGAGTAATGCCCCTTGGTGGACGAATGATTGACTATTCTCTGGGCACAATTTTATGTCCATAAAATAATTAGTAAATTCTCTCATTTTCTTCAATTATTGTTTCATCTACATTGTGATGATAGAATCATTTAATGACGCAGAAATTCCAGCATGATTATGATTCTGTCAAGGATGTAGGTGTTGAATGTAATGATTGTTGGTAAGGTTTCATGGTCATGAACTAGTGACGATGCGGAAGAAGTTATAGATCCAGTTGGTGATCAAACAGAGTCAGAAAAGGAGATCTGAAACAAGTAGGCATGATCCAGAGTGGTTATGGCATATTTTAGAGAATGAAGAAGCAAGTAATCCAACTGAATGCTTGATAGATTTCGAGGAGCCATCTGCGGGGACTATAAACACATAGGAAATATATCAATGATTAAATTAGAAAATGTGTAACAATGGAAGTTGAGGGAACCATACACCTTACCAAGAGTGAAACCTAAAATAAATCTGGAAAAAAATTAGTAGAGCAAGATGTGAATATAAGGAGTTTGAATATGGAGGATGCAATGCATAGTGTTACGGGCCCACGTTATATAGTTATTATATATGCTATTTTCTAATAATTAAATAGCATTGCTAAAGTCATTGTTTATGCGTCGATGTTGTAGGCTTATATGTACGCAAAATTGGTTGCGTTGACCGTATCTAAATTAGCATATGGTGGCGCTGTCGTACCATGACGTCACAGACTGACGGTTGGGGGCAAGGCGTGACTTTTTCCCTAGAGGAGATGCTGCGAAGATCTTGAAGAGAGCGGACGTTACGCTCAAGGTCGGCGATACTTTCCCCCATTTCGTTGGGTGGCTGACTAGGCGATGAGACTTATCGTCAACTAGATTCTAGATCTGAGATTTGTATCTAGATCTTGACTAGAGTAAAGTGTGGATATCTATATCCAGGGCATGGGTTTGTCAGCGAAGTTCGGTAGTCATCAAACTCTAGACTCTAAATCTAGAGATCTATGTAGATCTACCTAGAAGGTCTATCTATAACAGAATTTATTTATCTAGATTCTAGACCAAGACTAGAGAGGGCCTGGATATTCTGGATTGGAGCTGGTACTGTTAATATCTCGTATTAAATATAATCTATATTATATTTCCGGTGTGTGGATACTCTATATCTGGACTTTCTAGA
>JAUEKS010033674.1:0-10336 GCA_031762815.1 Tylodina fungina
ATGGTGAAGGGGGAAGAGAAGGGGGTGCCAGTAGGATTCACGAGCTTGGCTCACAGCACTGCAAACAGACGCATTTTTCGATGGTTTTCAAGTGTAGAACTAGAAAATTTTGACTGGTCTCTGCCTGTATTATTAACAGCTCTGCCTATCTACAGTACTGTTATAGCAGAAAGAAAAGTCGTGGCTGAATTTTTACTGTAAATTAATAGGGAGAAAAAAGGGGCGTGGGAAAATGCCGTTACACCCAGAGATGCCATTAAAGCACTAGCCATTACATATTGACTGGACTGTATTAATATATTGAGTTTCTGGTAGCCACTGAAATCAGGGACAACAGTCAAAAAATCCACTGAAGATGATGATAGGCAATTTTTTACTTTCACACTCCGGAAAATCTGTGTTATGTTGTAGGGATAAAATGGTGGGTACTCGTTCTTAGGAAAGTTAAAGTTGAAGGAATGAGACGAGAAGTAGGTCCATTTTGGAATAAATAGGTAGAGTAAGTTATGAAATTACGTACCATAGTTTGAGAGTGGAGGGTACAATGGATATGGATGAATGGGATCTTGGGATAACTCTGTATACCAGGGAAAACAGTAAAACTGATTATAATTTTAATGATGTGAGCCACCTTTAGCCATGTTTTTCATATCAGTCTATGTCCTGTCATTCTCCATTGCTTGCCGCTCAGCTATTATTTAATGAGATATATAAAATTTCTACATGTATTTAATCTTGATTCATCTTTATCAGTTCCCTCTGTTTAGTTCCTATCATCTATCTTTGCAGCAAAGATCATGGAGTGGATAGATCTATATAAATAAATGTATGTGCACTTAAGTCTAACGGTAAGAGTGATTTTATTCCCTTTAATATTTTGTCTTTTCTCCAGATTGTGATTAATCATGGGTGACCGATACAACATTCACAGTCAGCTTGAACATTTACAGTCTAAGTACATCGGGACTGGACATGCTGATACCACCAAGTGGGAGTGGGTGACCAACCAACACAGAGACACTTACGCCTCATACCTCGGACACTTTGACATGCTCAATCACCTTGGTTTGGTAGAAAATGAATCCAAGGCCAGGGTTCGATTCAATATTATGGAGAAAATGTTACAGCCCTGTGGGCCCCCTCCTAAGCGTCCAGAGGATTAAGGGGAAAGTTGTGTCCTGGCAAGACTCGAGTGAAATGTGTTTTCGCAAGCGTTTAGTTGAATTCACCAGTGGATGGAGCAGAAGTGGCCATATTGGTTACTGGTACATGCAAGTTATTTTTTCTACAGCGCTAATGAATATCAGATTTCAGACTTCACAATAAAGTTTGAAAAATGTTGTTTATTTTATTTGAGTTTTTCCAACACATTCATATATTTCACCACTGGACACCGACAATTTCATATCGATAACAACACTCAGGTTTATAATGCCAATAACACACTACTCTATATGACAAAACTCTGTCAACATTGTTTTTACAACACACTCCTGTCTTTTGACAACATTCTGTCAATATCACACTCCTGTCTTATGACAACACTCTGTCAACAACAACACCCACCTGTCTTATGACAACATTCTGTCAATAACAACACCCTCCTATCTTGTGACAACATTCTGTCAACACCCTCTTGTCTTAGGACAACATTCTGTCAACAACACCCTCCTGTCTTAGGACATTCTGTCAATAACGACACCGTCTTGTCTATGACAACACTGTCAACAACAAAACCATCCCATGACAACACCCTGTCAATAAAAACAAGCTCCTGTCTATGACAACATTCTGTCTAGCGGAGTATAACATTTTCCAGAAAATGCCAGGCACAAATGAGTGAGAAATAAAGAAAACAGATTTTTTTTTGTCAAAAAGAACATTTTAATTCCAATTGAAAAACAGAAGTAAAACAAAAGTTTCAATGCAAAAATGATTAAGAGATGTCACTGAATAAGACAACAGGTCCACAGTTCACTTTTAACACTATTAAATTTACTCAAGATGAAATAAACATGTGATATTGAGAGGGGTGAAGGCAGACTGATACAATTCCAACAGCCAGCAAGGGCCAGATAGACGATACTGGCTAGGGCTACATCTCATGCAAATACGATTCATCTAAATGCGTTTCAATAATATGTAAAAACAACCAATCCATTCATAAATGAAAACAGATTCCATACCGTAGTAACTAAAATGCACAGTATCAGATGTTCTATCACTATCAGCCACAATATGAAAGAAAATGTGTAAATGCTGAGTACTAATACCAGGTACGGTCTCAAAGTAATAAGGAAAAGGAATAGGCTTTCTCTCCAGCCCATATCACCACACAAAAGTTAGTTGCAGGTACTGATGGATAAGGATTTCCAATGGGGCTACCCAACACAAGGTAATATGGTAATTTTCACCATAAGTGAGTTTCAGTCTACACACACCTGGGAATAATTGAACCACATGTAGCAATACGTAATTATCATATGTGGATATCGATTTCTTTTCCTTTCTTCTGCAACAAACTCGAAGAGAGTAACCCATTTCTTTCCAGCACAAAATGCTAGGCAGGCAGTTTTGTAGTGTGATAACTTTGTGCCGGTCCAATGGTCAATCAACTTCAATTTGATATTACTTAGGATCCATGTAGTTCATGAAGGGTGAGTGGTACATGCAAATGCAACACTTTTCTGACGTACATTCTTGTTTTGCTAGTACCCGGCACTGTGATAATAGGGCATGGAAGACGAAAAGAATAAGTTAAAAATAAAGTAAGCAATGCATGACACAATAATAATACATGTAGTCAGGTCTGCACAGGTCAAGGAATTGTCCATTCAATTCCTGTGTCTCATTTTCTCCTCATTCATATTGTTCACTGTTCAGTATTCTCACAAGAGAGGTTATTCACAATAATGTAGATGAATATCAAGCTCAAGTCAGATTAAAATCACTCACCTCTTCTCTATTTTTCCTAGAAATCATTGTCTTACCAGCACAAGAGGAGACCTCTCTACATTCTGCCTGCATTTTTTTCACAATCTCACAGAATAATATGACCACCTTTCTTTCATTAAGCACAATTTTATATTTCATATGGATCCACAAAGGGATTACAAACAATCAATAATGTGGTGAACTAAACCAAGAGGAGGACATCTGTAAATTGTAAAGGACAAACTAACATATTAAATATGATACAATGAGCAAGAATACACATACAGAGAGCAAAAGGTTGTATGCTTGTTCTATTTTTCAGGAGAAAGATCACACTTGACTGAATAGTATTAGAATTCTGGTAGCAACTACAAACTGATGTCTATAAGGAGCTACATGTACCAAGAAGTTTATTGCTGTCACAGTGAAAATATCAACACAAATGTCCATGCAGATAATGGGTATTATCAACTTCTATTATACAAGCAGTACGGTACACAATTTTAATGTTATAAAGTTATAGCCATCAGATGATAGCAGATAAGTTTCACTGTCTCACTCAGTCACCATTTTAACCCGTTCATGACACCTTATGCATCTCATACGTCCTAAATCACGAGCTAAGATGCCTTCCCCACGTACGAGATACATTGTGGAAACGGCCGATTTCCGAGTTCCAGGGGGCATAAGAACATACTCATTTGGACATTTATAAACTATATAATAACTACTTTGTTGGCCGTTCGATGAACAAGCTGAAGTCTGAAATGAAATCTACGATACCAGAAACATAAGAATACATGAACTCTGCTGATCTGCAGTAACAAGTTACACATGCACTGCCTATTTGTTCTCGGGTCTACTTCGACGAAGCATTGTGTTTGAAATTGTTCATTCTTATTATTGGGCATAAGAGTCAACCCCCTTCCCTGGAGTGGTAAGCAGAATCAAGTGCAACAAGAGGAATATTCTGAATCATGTTTTCTGTGTAGATTGTTATGTCTTTGTTCCCATTGCTGTTGTCTTTGCATTTGTTATTTTTTTTGTTATGTTACATGTGCTAACCACAGTTTTATCATATTATGTTCATTGTGCTACCAAATGATAGAAAATTCAATTTCCTTTCCAAAAATGTATAATACATTGGTCTTCTTTGTGACCTTTGGAATTTATAGTCTGTTTTGTGACGCAATGTAAAACATGAAAATCGATCCGTTCTGGCTAGCGAAAATGGCCTCTGTCCAAACTTGAAAAAAAGTTCCGCCATGAATAGGTTAAGTATAATCAACTTCCAACAACACTGGAGTACTCACAATTCACTACTCCACTATCTCCACTACCACCACACAGTCACAAGTAATATAAAATCTGACAACTTTTAAAACACAGTGGGCCAGCTCTCACAATAAAAAGTGAATTCTCTGTACAACCCATGGTCATAAACTCTATGCTCGCATAACATGGTTACTGCAGACTTATGATGACAACCACTTTACTCACACCAGCAACACAGTTGACCTAACCACTAACAAAATGATTTGGCCTACCACCATGTCAAAGTGGATTGTACAATTAAGCACAGGCACAAAAACATATTCTATGTCCACCGATTCGGGTTCATATGAAAAAGATATTGGCAGTCCTATCGACTTTTGGTTGCAGGATTTACAGCCTTTATTTCTCTTAGGCATGACACCCATCTCCTCTTCCTCACCCCCACCTCGAATAGCTCCTGGTACTGATCTACAGCTAGGTAGACTGAAGAGTGCAAGGAAGTGAGAGCATATCAGTTTCAGACCCCTCCGGACAAAATGGTACACCAAAACCATAAATCAAATTAATTAAATGACCAGTCAACACTTCTTGCGCATTCATGAGTAAATTGTAGATGCAATTTTTATTTTATTTTTTTTTTGGGGGGGGGGGGGAAGTCTCAGGTGTAGTGGTTAAGACACTAGCCTCAGAAGACGAAGGTCGCAGCTTGGAGCTCAGGTTCACCCAAGGTTTTTTTCCAGTTTTCTCTGGCCCTGGCTCATATGGAGTCGCCTTGTCCTATCGGAGACGGACTTTTAAAACGTAGGTCCCACCTCTTATATAACCTTAAATGCGTTGAAAAGGGGTGTAAAACTCAAGTAAGTCAAAAGTAGATGCAATCATATACAGAACATGAGTGAATGGATACCAGAACAAAAATGTTTTGTATTGGAAATGCTTATCTGTGCTACCTGTTTTATTTTTAGACAGATACTAGCACTGTCTATACATAGAAAACCCACACCTGCTAGGTAGGCCTATTGCTTGGTGGGCTCATGCACAAATATGAAAGTTGGCGGAACAAAAATATAATATCATGTGCATCGAAAGGACGGAATACCAACCTAAGGGGTTGCAGAGCCAGCAAGAGCTGAAATAAAGATTATATATATATAGGCCAATACAGGCAGTGTGGATTAGATGGAGAAAGGTGATGACTGCTGTGCGCTAAAGAATGGTGCATGAAAGGGTGAAAGAGAAAATCTACAGAAAACAGTTAGGGGCCAGCTTTGTTTAAGGGAATAACGATTGCCACTCATGAAGGTAAAGTGCAAGCAACTGGATGTATCACTAGTAACAAACATCAGCATGTTCTGTTAGGCACTAGGCACTGAAAAGCCATGAAAGGACAGAATAAGAAAGAAAATCACAAGAGTGACATTTGTTGTGGCACAAGTGACAAAGAAAATAGAAGGCAGAATGAAGAAGTTCAGACATGTAAAGAGGAGGATAAGGATCATGTACGTTGAAAGGTACGGTACCGAGCAGCTGGAAGCCAAACAAAGAAGGTGGCTTGACAACATCAAGAAAAACATGATGGTTGGAGCAAGACAGAAAGAGCAAGATCTGTCGCTGCAGAGACAGAAAATTTGCTTCGACAAACCCTAATGAAGGGAAATGCTGAAAGAATGAGAAAACTGATTATCCTGTAATTTAAATTACGTCATCAACCAAGGACATAGGAAATACAGTTCACTGCACTTTTCACAGCCTTGATTGAACAGGACCTCAGACAATGCAAGAATTATAACCTCTGCTTCGCTTACTTATTGCATTCATTAACTCTTTTTTACATAAGTAGTGACTGATTTTTAGCTGTATGAATATTAAGACTCCTTTCTGACATGGAGCACCTTCCGCTCCCTCAGTAAATCTTTGGTACCTAAAACTAAAAGACCCTGCACAATACACTCTCATTCGTTTCTACCCTGATTTGATTTCCTTATACAAAGATCATTCATTACTGCATCTCTCCCCACAATGATTGTCCTTGACCAGAGGTCCAGTGATTGGTTAGCTTCAAGGTGACCTTGTCTTTGGCCACACCCAGTTCTATGCCAAGGCAAATTAGGACGCTTGGGTCCCTCACTCTGCCCAAAAACACATGGACCGTGTTATATATGCAGTTGCATCATACACAGGAGTGGTGAGTCACAATCGACAACCTAAAAAGCTTAACTCAACACCGACCAATGGTGTTGTACAATATAACGTAATCTCTGAAATGCTGGTTCGTCTTCAGCCACTCCCAGCTCTGTGCTTCACTCACGACCAGACTCTTGTTTGAGGTGCATCTACTCATCATAGAGAAATGCACCCTTCCGCATTGGGTGATGCTCGGCAATATGTACAAATAAGTTAAAGAAAAAGAATACAAATCCCAACGGTAGCGGAAATGGCCAAACTAGAATACTACTGGTACTGGACATTCTTCTTATAGTACATGGTGTGAAAGCAATAGTCATCTCATTGCTAGGGCGTTAATTGTATCGAGTAAAAATATGTAAAGCTCTTGAATGGCTGGGAGTGGGGGTCACAGGAGGGGATAAAAAAAGGGGGGGAGGGGTGTCTTAATGCTTGTGCCCTGGCTCACACAGGGAGGTGCAGGTTATCAAGATGCATGCAGCAAAAGTAAATGCGCACAAAACTTGGCCTGTGGTAATTGGTCACTATCTATGCAATGATTTTAACAATTGCTTGATAGGACTTTAATAGTAGGTTTGACTGTGCATTTCCTATTCATAGAAGAGTGGGGTGGGAGGGAGACTCCAACACTACAGGTAGAAGTCATGCCACAGACCTAACGAATATTATTGTTGCCACAACATGATGTAGCATGGGTCTACATAATTCAGGCTATGCATCCTAAACTTTCCTTTCCCTACTAAACAAACCATGAGAGAGGTCAAAGAGTTGACTAGTATAACAAAAAAAAATGTCTAAAGAGCAAGAAGGGCATATCTGCTTAATAAAGTCCTCTACAGGCCTTACCTAGATATGAACAAAACATGATTAAAATTTTTTATAAGCATGCTACAAGGTGTATGAAAAAAATTGTACCGTAGTAGAATTCCTCATTTCATCACACCATTGTTTCATTCTCACACTCTCGTAAACTCAATTACAATGCACGTCATGTTCACACAAACATTTACACTTGTACAGTACATGTATACATACATAAGCATGCACAATGGACATGCTGAAACACTTGCATATTCCTAGTGTAGCTGTTTCTTTAATAATGTGAAATGGTAATTGATTTCATAAAAAGGATCAAAATGGAGAACAGATGGTTTGTCATAGAATTTACACTCGGGCTTTGTTTTACTATAATTGTACTGTCACTAGATGACCTCAATGATCTGGCTAGTATACAAAATGCAAGGATCACTAAAATAAAATTTATGAACATCAGACATCTTTTGCCACGAAAATCTTTGACAAATGTGTAATGAAATGGTTAAAGTTTGCAGGTTTATTTTATTGAATCAATAATTTACCTCAAACAGAGTTGGTTTATTCAGCTTCAGTCCTGTCTTAATTTCGATGTTAAAATCTCACACAGTAAGACCAATGGTAGAATAAGTTATTTGCTCCTCCATTAGCATTACTAGAAACTGACATCTGGGTCTTGACAAAATCTTCATGAATATAGATTGTTTCTTTGAAAAGTTATGTACAATATTTCTATAGTGTGTAAGATAATGTCTTGACTTCTCACCAAGTTTAGATCTGTACAAAGAGCTCTGTCACATTTAATGCTCATAACATTTGTTCTCAACTTTGACCACTTTCCCCAAGTTTTAATTCACAATCTCTAGACGATGATGATAATACACACAAAACTTTCCAAAAAATGCAGCAATGAGTTTGAACATAATGCCCTACATTTCAGACATTGTGATTATTTAATTCAAACATAATTGAGAAAGTTTAAATCCTAGGCTTAGATGTAGTTTATCGAGACTTTGGTAGAACATTTTTACATGCACTGGGCTTTGCTTAACCCATTCCCACCTAAGAAATGACTGATTTTTAGCTGTATATGATTCATTTTTTCGCATAGAGATTCTACTGGTTACATCTGACCATCCCATTCCTCAATGAATCTTGATAGATCTAAGGTACCCAAAGACCCCACCCCAATCCATTCCTCCGTGTTCCTACCGCAATTTCATGGTTCAACATGATTATTCATCAATGCAACTCTTCCCGCAATGATCATCTTTAACTACCTGTCTAGTGATTCACTGATTGGTCGACTTCAGATGAGTCTTGTCTTCGGCTACTCCCATGTCTGCGCTTTAGTATGCCAGGGGCTTGGGTCTCTCTCACTACCCAAAAACATGTGGACTTCTGTTACATATGTGATTGTGTCATTCGCAGGAACAGTCATGGTCAGCTGCCTAAGAGCTTATCCCAACAATGAACCTGGTCATTGACCACTCCATGGCCTATGCAGCAGCAAGTCAGAAGGCTTGAGTCTCTCGCACTATGTTACACACGCAATCAACCAGTACTGACAGCAGCAGTAGCTAGCCCCGACAGCTAATTTTGATGCTGGCCAAAGGCGCTATGAAATGCAATGAGACCTCTACAGCATTAGCTCATTTTCAACTCTTCCCAGCTGTCTGATTCACCCTCAAATCAGACCCTAGTTTGGGGTACATCTCTACCCCTTATAGAAAAGTGCACCCTTTTGTATTTCAAAACTAGGTCTATGGGAAAACCCACATGGTGTTA
Organism: Tylodina fungina; assembly: GCA_031762815.1. Lineage (NCBI taxonomy): Eukaryota > Metazoa > Mollusca > Gastropoda > Umbraculida > Tylodinidae > Tylodina > Tylodina fungina. The sequence continues at coordinate 8,995 of JAUEKS010033674.1, forward strand.
TTTTTGTACCTTCCTTAAAAGTTGTGCACATTAACATGACCAGAATTCTATTGACCAAAATCCTGTCATGACATGCTCCTTGGGTATTATTACTGTAAGTTCATTAAGTTTATTATCCCAAAGTTCATGAATGATTGGATTACAGCATTTTCTTTACCTCACAAACACAAAAGGGAAAATGTTGGTTTTAATTTCACATTTACCTTTTCACTAATTCATTGGTGCATCCGTTCCGTCTCTTTCAATCTGATGGAACATTGAGATTGTCTGAAATAACTGCAATCTCAGTAAGGATACTTAGCCTAAGTCATGAGCTCAGTCTACTGCATAGACGACGACCATTCACCACAAGCCTGTGAACAGTTGCCTCTTGCCACAATGCCTCTTGTGCCAACGGCAACCTCTAACTTTACCCTATATCTTCCAGACACATGATATGTGGGCCTTTGTTTAGAGCAATCATTGCTATAAAGCTACAAGTGGTGGCATGTACGTGAACCCCACCCCCCATTCATTTTCTTGCCTCTCGCCTGTAAATTGAAAGTTTATAAACAATTCAATCTCGACCTAGCTTGTGAGATACATGTGAGAAGCAATAACAGTAAATAATTTAGTTCTCCTCTAGCTTGTGACAGCCTGTCAAAGAATAATAATAAACTCACAAAATGTGTATTTCACAAAAAAGTACTAAATATTCTGAACGTCTTTTCCATCTCATTCACCACTCACTCATCAGACATGATTCCTTGCTACGAAGCTCAAATCTGCTATATATTCAGTCACTCGTGGCCAAAACTCTAGGTGGGTTTAAAACTTTAGCACAGAGTTTGGAAGTAAACAGCGTAAAAGATACAGCAAGTATTCACATATTAGGACCCGAAGTGTAAGTATACAAACCTGGACAACCTGTAGCTTGAAGTGGCTGTGACAAGAAGTGCAGAATGTCACACCCACAATGATATGGCCTACCTACCACAGTGGGTGGCATATTTGTCTGTTTACCTAGTGAGATATAACAAGTTGTGTGTGCACAATTGTGAGTAATCACTCACAATGAATAGATTACATGTCACGAGTCAGCACAGAAATCTTGAAGAATCAATGGCACTTCTTCTCCGTGGATCAGCAAGACACAACAAAGGTACTACTCTCACAAAACACAATCCAATTATTCCTCGGAGTGAGAACTGAGGAAGAGCATAAAAACAGATGAGCTGAAAATGCTAGTTTGTTTCATATCTGAAAATGTTTGAAATGTTTGAAATGTGTTTTACACCCCTAGCAACACTTATTAGGTCATATAAGGGGTGGGACCTACGTATTAACGTCCGTCTCCGATAGG
>JAUEKS010033894.1:0-10334 GCA_031762815.1 Tylodina fungina
CGAATAATTAAATGAATTAAGCGGAATTAATTAAAACCGGATGACCCAAACAGCATACGAATAAAGTGATCACAAGGAGAGCAAAACTGGGTCACTCCCCACTCCCTTAGGACATTCTAACAGCATAACATTTTGTTTTTTGTGCTGCATCGTTGTTTTTGTTAATGTTTTCACAAGGTCAATCGGGACTGCTTTTCGCTTGTTGTTTTAAGGAAAACGAACAGCCATGTTATGTCATTGTTTGCAATTAATCCCCACCTGTCGTCAGGTAATGAATCTTTTCATACATCCTGCATTCAAACGAGTTCTGAGTAAGCAACAACAAAGTTTGGATTTTCGATTCATACATGTTAGAGATTTGTCTCTCTGAAGACGGATACAGAAATTATATAAAAGGGGGAGAGAAAGTGTAAGGTTGTATCGTCCCAGCTGAGTTTCTGCAACCGCCGACTTCACTTCCCTTCCAAGCCCCATCACCAGTGACGACTAGTAAGTATTGCAGCAGGGAGTTCACACTAATATGTTTAAATTTTACGTATAGCTTCTTTATGTGTGTAGCGGTGGAGCGTCCGACTACGAATCGAGAGGTACCAGGTTCGAACCTCACTGACGGCACACATTTTGTTTCCTTAAAGCAAAAGAAAAATAAAACAATTACCCTTGTTGCTTCTTTCAATCCAGGTGACAATGGATACAGCTTCGGCTGGGAAAGTATTCTGCAATAGACTAGCACCCTGTTCATAAAGTGTGGAAAAAGACTGAGAGGTACCGGGTTCGAGGCCCACTAGCGGCACAAGTGGGTTTTTTTTCTTAAGCAAGAAAATTTACCTCTATTGCTTCACTCAACCCAGGTGAAAATGGGTACAGCTTCGGCTGGAAAAGTAATCTGCTATAGACTAGTATCTTGTCCAGAAAGTAATGGATTAAATTATACTACGGAAACCGGGATAAGATCTGGCCCTACGAGCCGAATGGCTCGGAAAGACATTTTTTTTTACATTCCATTATGCAACAGTCCAAATCTTTTCAATATTGTTGGTGCCCATTCACTGTGTCATGTGAATATGATCAGACTTCCTTCATTGTGATGCTCCCTTAGAGTATTCATCCTGCTGAGTGCTGTGGGCCAGAAGTCGCTCGGTGGTCCCAGCGCCTATCATATTTTGGACAGTCTGCTTGCCATGTTGACCTCAGTTCTCCAAACCCTGACCTCTGCGACTGAAAGTACATCTAATAATGTCTCAGGTATGATTTTTATTTTTGAACATTGAATGTATCTATCAAATTGTTTTCTCAATATACAAATATAAAATATCAGAAGTAGTAATAATTATATTCGTTTCCTTCATCATGCTTAAAATGTGATCTAGAAAAATCTAGATCCAGTTTCGTTCCACATTGCAATATTTAGATTTTGAATTATGTACGACTTATGTCTACTATTTGATTGGGTCTGCGTGATACTCTTAATACACTTTTTATTGACAAAGAAACATTGTAGGGAGAGCAACACATAGAGAGAGAACAATGTATTATGTTCAAGATTGTTTTAGGAATCTTTCATTTGACTGGTTTTGTTTTATCTTTTAAGGTGCTAATACATGTATTGTAGCTATATGAGCTCATGATGTCAAGCATTCTCCCCTCTGATCTCTCGCCAGGCCATCTTGACTTATCTCTGATCAGTTGGATGCTGCTGTTCTTATGTCGCAACATGGATGGACCATCGCCATCTGGGACAAGCTCTGATGATACTAAACAAGGCGCTAAGAAGGACAGAGAAAGTATGGCAGCTTGTGTTAGACCCTTAGATCTAATTGTTATTGTATACTGCAAAGAAAAAGCTACAGCGCTACTATTCTTACTACACCTATACATAGCTCCTCACATTTATCATGCAGAGTTGAATGAAGATTTTGTACATTTTGCAATTTTCTTTTGACTTTCCTGGGTTGAAAATTATTTTTATAAATGCTTTATAACACCAGTCCTTATATTTTATTTGAGAAGATTATGAACCTACTATTTCATCAAATCAAACACACTGTTTACTATTTACTGTACTTTTTATTCCTCAGCTTGCAGTGTCAACAATCGCTGGAACTTTATTGAGAGTCAATGCTCCCTTTCTGCTGGAGGTGGAGGGCGAGGAAAGGGTCAGCGCATCTACCGACGAGGTTTTCAGAGAAAGATTCAACAGTACAGACAACGTCTGCAGGAGATGGACAGGATAAAAAAGACACTTGGTAGTGTGGACAAAAAGAGTCAGGCATCAGCAAAGGTGATGAGCTGTGACAGGCATTCTTAGTTCATTGAAATGATGGATTGTGGTTGAAAGGGATATTCTCTTGCATCTGAGATGTGAAAATAGAAACCAGTAAAACTAAACGTAGCCGCTGAAAAGTTGGGGATGCCAAGAAAATGTTACAGAGTTACCTACAAGACAGTCTAATTTTATATGTCGAATAACGCATTGTTGACTTCCTTCAAGTTAGCAGGCAGGAAAAGAATGTGTTTGAAAATTATTTCATAGACAAAATTTATTCCTACCGTTGTTATAAAATTTGTAGATTTTTCAAAAGTACAGCAAGAAACAACTCTTTTACATTCTAACCGGCTCCATGTTTAATTGAAATGTTAAACAAGTGTTGTAAGGGAAAAAGACTTCTTTTCGTGAGGAGAATTGTGTGTAAGCTTTTTAGCTGTACTTAAAACTTTACGTACATGGATTCTGTCAAGCTTTGCTGCTATCATCATCATCGTCTTCATCATTGTCATTACCATCATGTTTTTTGGCTGTTATCCCTGATTCCAGGGGTTAACCTGAGGTACCACTCATCTCTTTAAGGGTCTCTTTCTTACTGTATGTTAATAACCGAAATTATTTTCTTTTTTTTTGTTTTGTTTTGTTTGGACAGCTCCTTTTAAAGGATGTACTAGATCTGCACAAATTGCACAGCAAATCTGGACCTGGCCGGGATGGTTCTAACCGAGAGGAAGACTTGGATATGGAACAGCCGCTAATCCTATCCCGAGACCGCTGTATGTCAGTAGTGAAGGGACTGATGGCTCTCTTGCTTGGCATGGACTTCACCTGCCATGTGGACCTGTTCCTAGTGGCCTGCAAGGTGGTTATAAAAAATGAGTAAAAATTACATGATTCTTTACCATAGTGTCAGAAATTCTCCGAGAGATATTGAGCACAATGGTGTGTTTTATTCTTAAATTTCAAGTGAAATGTCAAATCCTCGCTGTGACTCCTTGTTCTTTTGTTAAATGTAAGAATGATTTTGTGTTCTTGTCAACACTGTTCATAATTGGATATTTGGTAATTTGAATAATGAGTATAGAACATCCCTCTTGACATAAGAAGCTTCTATATTTTGACTAGGTGCTTGCGAAAATGTGCACAGCGTGCCGTCCATCCATTAGCCTCGCAGAGGCCATGAACCAAGACCAGTTGGAGCGACTAGTGTTGCTGGTGGTGGATACAGAATTCAACCACGACCACCTCACTTGGGGTGGGCCTTGGGCCAGCCATGCCATCACCTGTTTGCTGCAGGACATCCTAGAAGGTAGGTTCACCAAGTGAGGCCAGCATTGAGTAATCTTTGAGGGGCTTTTGAAAAAGGATTTAAACACAGGGATGAAAAAAACTCAATTTTAAACCAAGGAGAGTAATACTTTTAAGAGGGAGAACATGTGGGAAGATAAGAATTTTAAAAAATGTTGAAAAATGTATCCACTATTATTTTTTGCTACGGCAACGGCCACCATCTTGGAAATATATATACTATTTCAGTCACTAAAATTACCAAATTACCCTTGAAAATCATGCATATATTAATCATTTTTAGTCTTACCTGGTTTTGAGAGGATTTATTGATTGAAATTGACCCAAAAAAATTAGATGTGATTGAAAATGTAGCCTACTTCTTGCAATGAAATCGAACCATTTCAAGGAATGAAATCTGTAAAATCAAAGACCCTTTGATTTGATATTTAAGGCTATTATATTCAATTTGAGTATTTTCCTAGAAGTAGATCTGGGTGTTTGTAGTCTTCCCCGTCAGTGTCAGGATGCATGCAGCGACAATAAAGAAGATGTATATTGATGTGTTGAGTGGTGTTACCGGCGACTTGCAGCTGTAAGGGTCTACTGGTAGTGGCGACTCACAGTGAGGGGAGAGGTGAGGGGGAGAGCTCAAATGGTAGATGTTCTGTCTAAAGATATTACAAGGTTCCGGAGTCGATTCCCAGACTAGATAAAAAATATTTGTCTAAAAATACTTATCCCATTCTCCAACTGAGTAGTGAGGAGTCTGAACGCTAAAGATTATTGGAGATGGGCTTTGAACTTGATCTCCTGTGTAAGTTAGAGGCATGTTAAAAACACTTGGCAGTTGAAAATCGAAAGAATAAGCATGCACCACTTGCCTAGGCAAAATTTCAAAATTTTAAAGTTATATCAATGATTTCTTACCCGACATGATTGATTCTTGCTTGTGGACAAGTGAGGAAGGTTGGTGTTAGAAAGACATTCAGCCCTAAAAGCAGTTTGCCGAAACTTTGAGCAAATGAATATTCACTGTGGTGACTCCTATGGAAGGAAAAGCCTACAAAAGAAGAATGTAAAATTTGTTCTAAATAATACATATAAACAGCTCAAGGGCTATGCAATGTGCATTGAATTTTGAGTATAATCTACCTATTTTATGCAAAAAATGCTCAGTGTTAGAATTTACTTCAAAATTAACTATTTATGGGTGTTGTTTTAGTGAATTAAAAAAAAATTATATAATGTAATGACTGTCAATAGGTGACAGAAAAAAATTAAAAATCACTAATCTAAGTTGTAAAAACAGAGGAATTGTGGGAAGAGTACTTCAATTTAATTCTCAGTACTCTGTTGTCATGGTCGTAGGTAGTTCAGACCCACAAACTTGATTATAGGTCTACTGCTTACTCACTCAAAAGTAAAGGAATCAGAATTCTGAATTACAAATTTTGATATTTGAAGATTCATTATGAGTCGAATCAATATCACTGAGGTCTTAACTGAGAACACAGTTGCAACGGAAGAGGAGGTTGGCCCATCACTTCCATCTGACACAAAGCTGGTAATGTGAAATCATTAACATAGATGCTAGTTTTTTAGTTTATAACCACTAAATCCTTTTTTGACGCCCAAGGCACTAATTATGAAAGACAATGACTTCAGTCAAACTAATAAAGCGTGATAAATCAAATGCACAGATTGATTTTAAAAGTGACTTTATAAATGAAGGCAGATTCGTGTTACGTAACCTTCTTAGCCTGAATGATGCCATTTTCTATTTTTTAAACTTCTTTTCTTGTGAAGGGATTGATTAGTTTTAGATAATCTTTTGATGTAAAAAATGTGGTTTTCCTTATGAAATTAAAAAAATTAGAATATCTGATCTAAAAAGTGATAATTAATGTCCTTATAAAAAGTGAAATAAATCAACAACACAGGTAGGTAACAAATAGTTTGAATGGTTTTCCTGGCTCTATGGAGCATATATAACATAGAAATAGCAAAACAAGTATGTTTCAATGTGTTTTTGTGTTATAGCAATGCAAATTTCATCTGATCTATTAAGACCACTAGCTTGGAAGCTGTCAGTAGATTCTTATTTACTAGAAACAAGTATGTTTCAATGTGTTTTTGTGTTATAGCAATGCAAATTTCATCTGATCTATTAAGATCACTAGCTTGGAAGCTGTCAGTAGTTTCTTCTTCATTATTTACTATCTATACTGCATATCACAGTAGATACATGTAGTTCACATCAATGTAAATCACATTGATTTATTAGTGACACGAAGGAATGTAGCTAGCAACAAGAAATTTTTGGCTGTAGAATGTGTCACGATAGAGGCATCATCTACCCTACTCCAGCTAAATGGATCATCCGCTTTTTATTTGAAAATTAGTTTTTGGATGCCTCTAATGGTTTGCTTGAGGCACCACTTATATATTGAGACTTCAATCAACAGTCTGCTCATGGAGAGAGCAAAAAATGGTAGTCTTATGTGATGAAACATTTTAAAAGTGTTCATCTTATTTTGATTAGCTAAACTCTGTGTTTTCCTACTCTATTGTACAGGAGAGAGAATTTGTCCTCCAAGTCCTGAGGAATCTGAAGTGGATATCTCAGATATAGACATCCCTTCACAATACAGCCAGTGGCTGGAGCAGGAAGGAGGCTTTTGGTTCTCTGAGCAACGAGATGGGGAAAAGACCATACGGGTGGTGCAAGTTTATCAGGTCAAAGCTATTCTGCGAGACAAACCGGAATTCTGTGATTACATCAAGAAAGGTAGCTCTTAACATGGCTTATTCTTCTGTTTTATTGGACTATTGGATTTCTTATATTTGGTTCAGACAATGTGATACTTATGCAGACACCGATGTGGGTATTTGTAAAGGAATTATATATATTCATAGAACCGTTGAGTAAATGTCTTCATCATCTCATGATGAGTAATTGCTTTCATATTTGTTATTTTAGTAGTAGATCTGTTTGAGCGAGCATGAAGGGGAATTTTCTCAATTTGAAAGTGATGGCGTCAGATCTGTGTTAAAATTTGGCGCATATTTTTCTTTCTGTGTCTCTGTTTAAAGAATGAACCATATACTCTACTATTTGAAAGTGTGGGGAGTGACTTGAAAAATTACTCAGCCCAAGGCCTGCAACACTCCACTGAGTGTTTTCTTCATGGTTTCTTCTTCTCTCCATGTGTTCTTCATTTATTAAGTTAAATGCAGTTGAAATCATGTTTTTTAAAATCATTATACTAGACTGAATGTTGTATTGAACTATTTGTACCAGTTTTGTGCACCCTCAGATAGCATTTAATTCTACATTCTGATTTTGTAGGTACATTCTCCAGCTTTTTTTTTAGCTTAGCTAGTGAAGACAGAATTAATTGAAGCAGATAATAGAGTATTGTATTGATGAAACTCTAACTTGGCTTACTATAGATATTTTTATTGTATGGATTGTTTGGCAGCTGTAGCCTGTTTTCTTTGAAGGTCAGTGATTTAAAATAGATAGTTTTCTTGCTTTTCTTCTTCATTTTATTTACAATGTGATATATTGCACTAAGATGACATCCCTTTTTTAACTGCAGATTTTTTAGAAGGAAATCTTTGCCTGCACCACAAAGAAGACCCATCTGACTTAGTCGGGTTTTTTGTCAGCAAGACAGAAAAAGACAAATGGAACAAATTTATAGAGGTTGTCAGTAAACACCAGTCCAGAACAGATCCATATAGCACCCCTTCTCCAGAGCTTCCGGACTTTATTATGGAGGTGACCAGTGACTCTGACCTGGGCAGCTTTGAGAAATTGGAGGACAGTTTCCAAATCATTGATCCCATTCCTGGACCACCTATCACCTCAGGTTCTGCTTCAGGAGTGGATGTCCTCAAAATTGCTCAGTCTGGGTATGTTCTTCAACCATTACTTATATCTGTAAGATGCCAAAAAGTTTCTCTTTAAAGTGCAAGTTGGGCATTGAATTATGGATGCTTCTATCCGAGTTCTTTACATACATTAATATTAGAAGGTGTATTTGCATATTATACGCAACACTTCACTTTTTAGCATTAGCTCTATCCTGGGTTGTTTAGTTCTGTGCTTGGAATTAGGACAATTAAGATTCTTACTACTATACAAGAATTCATGATCTCAGTGCATTTTTGCCTATAGTCTTTCTGTGTGGAATATACGCACATCTTTTTTTTTCTCAAAATAGTCAATTTCTAAATGTTTGAAAAGCTCTGCCAGGTTTGTCCTAAACATTTGAATGTACAGTAACATCCATCAATACTGAAACATGACGTTTCAAAAGCGTTTCCATGTTTTTCTTTATTCGGGTGATCTTGTAATTGAATTGTATAAAGAATATGACATGACATACAAACTGGCCGTATTTGTCTTCTCTACAAAAATGCTGATATTCTGTCTATGTCGTTTCGTGAAGAGTCACAAATTTGCTATTCAAACCCATCACAGTGCTTAAAAAATACAATAAATTAATTTTAAATAAACCGGCAATTTCAGAGACAGTTTTGAAAAAAAATGTGATAATTCATTTTTTGCCTATGTTGAGTGCACACCAAAACATGTAATGTGCTATTCTATGTGTGATGAGATGTCCCTTCAGTGCAGTGGTGTGCATTGATAAAATTGAACAAACATTTGAGCAAGGATTTTTTTCGATTGATGAAAAGACGCAACGTGATTGTTTTGTATAACTGAAGAGATGAAAGTAAGATTGAGTTTTGATTTTCAATATTAAATATTTTAATAAACAGGAGGCTACATGTTAGATATACAGTACTCTGTCAAAGGGTAACAAAAAGTTATAGAATTTTAAAGAGAGGCATTAACTTAAAAACTTATTGAAATGAAATGGTGTACCCTTTTGATAAGAAGAAACAAAGTCCTTTTGGGTGGAATCAAAGGATTAGAACTGGGGCAGTCATTTGTTGTGAGACAAGCCGAGTGCTTGGCTTCTGTGTCGGAACATTAGGATAAAAAATATGGTATAAAGTAAATCCTTGAACAGGTACATGAGACTATAGATGTCTCAGCCTTTTCATTTTCATCTATTGTCCATCATTTCGGGGATTAGCCCAAAACACCACTTATAACTTTAGAGATCTCTTTCTGAGTAAGAGGTGTACAGCCTGATGCCCTTTCTGATATTAACCAGATTGTAAGATTTTTGTAGACTAACTTTCATTTTCTAAAGATCCTTGTTATGAAGACTCCCAAGAAGTGCATGTATTACCAAGATGTATCCCATTGTTGTTAGTATATGAAGATAATTTGAGGACTGTACTCTCTCTGTATCCAGGGGTCTCTGTGGTGTAGTGGTAAGACACTCGCCTTAGAAGACGAAGGTTGCGGGTTCGAGCCCAGATTCAGCTAAGATTTTTTTCAGTTTCTCTGGCTCACGCCTTGTCCTATCGGAGATGGTCCCACCTCTGATATAATCTTAAATGTGTTGAAAAGGGGTGTAAAACTCAAGTCATCCATTCATTCATTCTCTTTGTATCCAGCTACCAATCTGGGAACTTTAAGACACTGATGCAGTTGAAAAGCAAACTGAAAGAACGCATGGGTGCGGCCAATGTTCAAGGACTCTGTCTCAGTCTGTCTACTGCACTGGATGCCAGGCTGGAGCTTGGCCTGGAGACTTTGTCAGAGCACAGACTGAAGGTAAGAATTTTTTAACCAGATTGGTTGTTGTTGTTCTTCTTCTTGTTTTCTTCTTCTTCGTGTTCTTCTTGTTCTTGCTCTTCTCTCTCCTCATTCTTCTCTTCCTCCTCCTCCTCCTCCTCATCCTCCTCCTCCTATTTTGCTGTCTTCATCCTATACTAACTCAAAGGAAGCCTAGATACTAGATTCTCTTCCCCCCCTCCCCCCCAACTTATAATGTCTGAGTGGTTGTTTCTTATGTAACCAATTGCAACATTTTCTTGGCTGCCGGAACCAAAATTCCATTTTGTAGGTACTTTATTATACCAATTGTCATGTCCACAAGAGATTTTATTCCATTTCATTTTTACTCTTTTTATGAATGTTGAAGCTATAAACCAGCAAATAAGTTGCACACCTGACATTGCATAGCGCATAGGCTGTCTCTCTTGAAAAGTTGGTCTTTTCTCAAAGTAAAATGAAAAACATTCAAGCAATGCTACAAATTGATACACTATCAATTGTTTTAAAATTTTAGTCTTGCAATAACTGCTAGAAAGTTCATATTATGTTGAAAATATGAACATCTATCTTTTTTTTTGTGGAATCCTTCTTTCTTTAATACTACCTAATGATGTTATACTCTTAACTTTAGATAGCTGTATGGACATCTTAGTTGCTTCAAGCGAAATTATTAGTATATTTATTTTTGTTTTTGTAACCAGGTGATGCAGTCTGTTCAGATGGCAAATGTACAGTGCGCTTTCACCTGTGCCCTCCCCCAACCTCCAGGGGGATACCTTAGAGATGACGAAAGTGAAGGTCTAGAGACAAACCGTGATTCTGGGGACAGTACACCTTTGAGGACAGATGGAGATGGGGTAATACTAAGCACTGATTAATTCTTATGTAAATTATGCCTTGGATAGATTACACTTAAAATAAATAGAGATGCTTTAATTTATCTCTATGAAGACCGGCAAGTTATCAGCTGTCAAAGTTAGTGCTCAGTAGCATTGAGTTGTAATGAATTTGAATACTTTATATGCTAAAATAGCATTAATTTCCATATTTCTCTCTCTCTCTCTCTCTCTCTCT
>JAUEKS010034005.1:0-10332 GCA_031762815.1 Tylodina fungina
TGCATTGTACTGTTATTGCATTATTAGATGTACAACCCATTCTTTGAATGGGAGGAGGAAAGAAATCCATTCCAACTCCAAACATGACACTACAAAGAGATATAGAATCTAGATTATAGATTCTTAGATTAATAGAAATCAACCTAGGATCAGGAAAGTGAGAGAGATGTACATACATAATATACAGTAGAAGTCAGTTATAACAGGTTTGCTGGAAGACCAGCACTTTTGCCATGTCATATCCAAGTCACAATATAACATTGGAACTGCAAGGGACATAACCCATTGTGATATATACTTTCAAGAGTTATCCCTTGATCATGAACTGACAGGACATAAGCACTATTAAGTATCATTTTGTTTGTGTTTTTTTAACAATTTCTTACACAAATATCAACACCTGAAAAGTACATAGCATAGACAAATGTAGACCTGTCAACATCACAAATTGATAACAATAGCTTTATTAGCAAATTCAGTGCCACTGTACATCAAATATATTTTTGCTCATTATCTAGTAACCCATCCCATACCATGGTACCATGTCTCAGATATTATTTGAACAAGTTAAAAAAATTGATATCTTCAGTCGTCTTATAAATTAATCTAACAATATTTCAAAAGTGATTTCAGAGTGATCCTCCAAATTTGATAAACTAACTATCTCTTGTCAAATTCAAACATTCTGAAATCTTTTTTCCTAACACAGTTTACCCATCCAATGACCATGGTTGTAGACAAGTTATGGTGTTTTATATGTAAATTGTTATATATTATTTACTACTCACAATGTCAAACTCGTCTCTGCAATCTAAAATGGACGATGATCGCTTGATCGCTTCTGAATGTTTACCCTTGGTCGAGTTTCTGTCAAGGCTTGATGAACGCCTCCTAACATGCCTTGCTGCCATCTCATCTCTCAACTGATGACACAAAACAAATGATCAATTTCATATTTTGCAAAATATCCATTTCATTCCATCTTAAAAAGGTGTTGTTTTAACAGTCTCACCTACCTTAACGGCTGCTGACATTGAATACCTCTCAAATATGTCTCCAAGCTCTTACAAAATCTTATGCAGTTTGTGTTGTACACTCAAATTTTTAAGCTCGTGGCGCATTTCAGTCACTGCCTTCTTCTGTCACTTTTAGTCTCAGTTTTACCACAAACTAAAAGCTGTTCTATTTGTCTGTTATAAAAATACTTGACTGAATGGTGTAAGCTGTGCGAGAAATTTCTCATAAAATGAAACTGTTGCACAATTGTAGTTTCATGACAATTGCTACCTTTTTTTCTCAGAAGCAGTATCTAAGCCTCCATCTTTCTAATTAATCTTTCATATTAAGCACTATATCCTCTGGAGATGGTTACCACACCTCATTACATATAATTATAATAATAATAATAATAATAATAATAATAATAATAATAATAATAATAATAATAATAAAGATTATTTATAAGTTGTACTAACCCAATACAGCAGCCATCGCATCCATATTTTTGCTAACATTTTCGTTAAAGCCTATAATTGTCATCTTTTTTCTGCTGCATGAAAAACTGCTGTTTGGTAAATGTATCATCCGTGGTATTTCGTAAATCCAAAATCAATTTATACAACTGCCACTCCCCATATGGATTTTACACAAGAACATCATGTATAGAAATGTCTCTCAGGGCTAATCATTGCTTCTTTCATTACTTCCTCACTTAGCACAATGAGAAATCCACATAGCATTACAATTAAAAGTCCCTAATTTGCAAATTAATTGATTAACTCATTTTAGAAGTCCACCAAAATACTATTTCCGAATAACACACTATTCCACTCTCAATAGTGATTCCAAGTGTAATGAATGAAATGCAGTTTATGAAATTATAACCAACAGACCAACCAGTTCTGTGAAAGTGCTAAAAGAATTTGTTCAATAATTCAATTAATTTTAATTCAATCAACTTTATTCATCCCTTCACAATTGAATGACTTAAGCCTGTTGCGTTGACATCTTTTGTTTTTAAATGCTTGGAAAAGTTGGTATTAAGAGAACTCATGGGATGCGTTATGGGCAAACATGATCCATACCAGTTTGCTTATAGATCAAAGTTTAATGTTCAGGATGCTGGGCTAGTCTTCCTGAATAACACCTTGGAACATTTGGATAAAACGAAAACACCCAAATGTTTATCGATTTTTTTTTGTCCGCCTTTGCTACGATCCAACCCCATTTGATGATGAGAAAACTTACAGACTTGAATGTTGCCACACATATGATTGCCTGGCTTTAAAAATTTTTGACAAATCGCTCTCAATATGTTGAGATGTAGAATGTAAGATCAAATGTGATAGTTACTAACATGGGTGCCCCACAGGGTTATGTTTTGTCTGAAGTGTTGTATACTTTGTACACCAATGACTTCACTTGTTGTCAAAACAATACACATTTGATCAAATTTGCTGATGACTCAACGATCCAGGGTCTGATTGTCCAGGTAAAGGGCATGCATTGAATGATTTTGTACTTGGTGCAAAAACAATTTCTTTCTTTAAATGTGAACAAAACGAAAGAACTCATTTTCAATTTTACACTATCGGCAGAATCTGTCCATCCAATTGAAATAGATAACAAACATGTTGACATTGTTAATAATTACAAATTCCTTGGCCTAACAATAGACAACATGTTGAATTGGCGTGAGAAGTGTTTGTACAGTTTCCAAGAAGGCAAACCAAAGACTCTATTTGCTGAGAAAGTTAAGATCATTCAGCATCTCTCGAATCATACTAGTCATTCTACATCACAAACATTCAAAGCATCATCTCTTTTGGCATAACTTGCTGGGGTGGAAATATCACAATGGCAGAAAAACAAAAGCTTGAAAAGATCGTAAAGAAAGCCAGCAAAATTACTAACTGCTATCTCACGTCATTCTGCGACCTATATGAAGACCAATGTAATAGTAAACACAAATCCATCTTGGAAAACCCACACCACCCACTCTTCCAAAAGTTCAAAATTGCACAACGGTCTGGCAGACTCCTTACAACCTATGCCAGGACTGAAAGATTCATATTTCGTTCCAACAGCTTCACACCATTGATCATTCACTGTACTCTGAAAGTACCAACTTATGTAACTTTGACTCTGTGTGTGTGTGTTTATGTATTGCGTGTTTGTGTTTGTGCATGTGTATGTGTGTGTGTGTGTGTGTGTGTGTGTGTGTGTGTGTGTGTTTGCATGAGTGTATAATTTTGCAATGATATTATACATTCATTTGCTCACTATGTCAAGAAAATGTTCCCATGAGGACAAAATAAATCATCTTATCTATTTTATCGTATCCCTTTCTAGACAATTTCAGCAATTAATTGCTGCTAGCTGTAGTCTACAACTATTTTTGAAAGACTAACACTTCTCCCATGAGACTGTCAAGACATGATTATATTATTTCCCCTTTTTAAAGGGAAGTCAATTCAAATTTAATTCGCCTTTGTTCTTCATTAAATTTTTTAAAATTACCAAAATTTTTTTTAAAAATAGTCTTATAAAATTGCCACCCAATTACAATGGCACATCTGAAAGTAACAAACGTCAAACAGTGTGAAACAAAAGTACCTGTCTCTGTCTGGCTGATACTCTCTCTTCAGCATTTTCCCTGGCAGACACCTGTCTTTGCTTGTCAGAATATTTCTGAGCTGCCCGTGACACACCTATTCATTTAAACAATGTCTCTGCATTAATGGAAAATAACTTAGCAATCAGGGGGTAGGGAAAGTAGGGGGTGGGGAGATTTTGAAAAAAAGAACTCGACATTGAAATTATAGCTGAACCTAAACAAAATGTCATCATTCAAATTTCTAAAAAGAGTACAAATTTAAATTCCTTCCATCCTCAAGTGTACATTTCTACAAATCAGATAATCTGTAGCAGTTATGGAACATTTGTGACCACAAGAAGGATCAAGAGCTAAAAACTTAGTCACACAAGCGATGTATAATCTTTAAAATAGCACCAAGACAAGAATATATTGATTGTCTAAAAAAACATAATAAAAATGTGAATATTTGTAAATATTTTGAAGGAAAAAAATAACATGTTATCAAAACAAATTAGTTTACAAAGGAGAGTTGCCTTCTTTACCATCATCGGTGGTCTTGCTAACCACTGGAGGCTTTTTAGAGAGCTTCGAGCCTTGCTTCTTTGGTTTTGACACATCCTTTTTTACTGGCATTTTCATCTTTCCACCTTGTGTGGGGTATGATTTCTGCCACTGGTTCTGACTTTCTTTTTCCTTAACCAGAAACAAACCAGGACAGTCTGTGTCAATAACAGGAGATCTGTCACCAAGACCTGAATTTACTACTTCGTCTAATGCTGGATTCCATCCTGAATCCCCACTTTTCGAAAGATTATTTGTTTCAGTTTTGATAGATTTTCCAGTTTCAGTTTTAAATGACGTATTATGAACTGGCTGTTCCTTCAAGCTGCCTGTCCCATCTGTACATAACAAGTGTTTTGGTAGAGCACCTTCATTCAAAATATTTCTTAAATCGGACGCATTTATAGAGCTCTTTAGCTTAGTCTTTTCGTTCTGTCCTGCGCTATATTCTATTGTCCTCTGGTTAACAGGAATGGCATCATTATTGTCACAACTGCCTGCAGTAACCGTTTTATGACCTTGACCTCTGGTGCTGTGTCCAGGCTCCGCCCCCTCAGGACCTTCTCTGATATTAGTCTTCATAGGTGGATCTTGAGAAAAGCTCTGAATCTTATCACTACAGACATTTAGGTCTCTGTCTTCATCACGACTCAAAACCTGCACTCCCTTCATTATTTTCATGATAGGGCCCAGAGTGTTGATACCCATTTCCCTCAACCCCTCTGCGGACAGCATGCGCACGCTGCTTAAGTCCATCTGATGGTCAGAGAATAGCTGGACATATTTGTCAACAGACTGGAGACCCAGGTTATGGAGCCATGATTCCACATCGGAGTCACATGTTGACTTTTTGCTTAACTGCTGGGGTTCTGTGAATAATATAATAGACGTTGTAAATACCAGAGAGCGATAGAAGAAATAATAATACAGATCAACTACTCAAGGAGAGCAATAAAATACAAGTAAATCCTACTAGTCTTTTCCATAGAAAACAAATTATTTGAAAATGGTGGCAAGAAAGACAGTTTCAAAAGATAGAAAACAATGTTCAGAATAGTAACAGAAAGAAATTACAAGCAATTCATAGTAATAAAGAATAAACTATCAAGTAGGTAGGATGCACAGACTAGATAAGATCATACATGATTCTCCATAGTATTAGGAGATTTACAAACATGGCCAAAATGCTGGAAAAACTGCTTTTGTATAATTAAATTAGGTTATTTATTTAAATTTGAATGTTACTGGAACTTGAAATGAAACAGGTTATTTTCAAAACATGTAACTGGCAGAAGTCAACTACAAGCCCCTAAATCAACTTCGCAGGTTGTTTTCTCTCAGCAGTAGATTCTTATACATCATAGAGTCATAACATATAACATACCAATATTAGCTGATATCTGGATTGTTGGAAAATCATCCTGTAATCCGTACATTGATTCCTTCTGTTGCTCCCTGACAGTGCTTTTCACAGACGGATGAACAACACTGCCAGATCGTGATAAGGAGGTGCGTCTGCGGTCTGCCGGGACATGTTCTTCCTGGAATTCACTTTTGAATACATTTGAGTGTTCAGTGCTGTAGAGCGTGGGATTGTGTGCGTAATTGGTGACTTGACTGTGCGTGTGAGCTATGGGATTTTCCTTGCCATGATCATGAAACTGTTGAGGATGGTTAATAAGCCACTCATTATTCCTGCCATTTGTGGACTGATTATTTCTCTGTTTTATGAATTCTTGTTCAACGTGAGATGAAGTACAATCACTGCTGGAGGAGTTCATTCTTTCACTTCTCAAAGGTTGTACTGCACTTTCAGATTTAACAAAATGTCCACTCTCTGTGCACTGCTCGGTCAGATAATCTCGATCTGACAGAGATTTTCTACAACTCAGATGGCTTCTACCTTTCTCTGTCTTCTTTTCATCATTTTCAGAATGCCTCGGGTAAATGTTGCTTCCTGCAGTTTCATCATCACGCGGGATGGCAGGACTTTTACCCGTCATTTCCTTGGTCCTATCCCTCATGCTATTATCATTTTTGGACCCTTTCTCTCCACTATGTAAGGAGAATTCTCGTCCATGCACTGGTTCAGGCTCAGCTGATTGTTTTTTTGAGTTTCTTTTTAAACATATTCGCTCTCTTGTATCCAAATCCCTATTCAATGCAGCTATGTCTCTCAGTAATTCGGAAGTTTGCTTGCTATTTCTGTTCAGTTTTTGAGAGTGAAAAGATTTCATTCCATCATGCTTTTTCTTGAATATAACATTTTCGTCCTCATTTTCATTTCTATCATTCCTGATGCTGTGCATCTCTTTATCTTCTAAGGTGATTTTTTTGTTTCTCTTCTGAGAAGAGGATTTTCTGTCTATCACTTTCCCAGTAGCCTTTGCAAGCACTCTTGCTTTCAAAATTTCAATGTCTTGCGATTCAGATTTTTCAGCTTTTGCATGTTTTCTTTTGTTTCTCTCTATATGTTGAGGTGTCTTTTCATTCTGGCTCAAATTCACTTCATCTATGTTATATTCCTTAACACTATACGGCTTGGATCTCTTCCGTTCAGCCGCAATGCAGTTGATGTCCAACGCAGGCTGATCCATGCGTCCTGTGGTATTCACTGAGTTCTTGTCAGCCTTGACTTCACATTGGTTTGGGTACTGTAAAAAGACAATCAGTGACATGAACTTTAAGGAAAGATATTTTTTTTCAATAAACAAATGCACGACAAATTGAATGACTTGAGTTTTACACCCCTTTTCAACACATTTAAGGTTATATCTGAGGTGGGAACCTACGTTTTAAACGTCAATCTCTGATAGGACAAGGCGTGGGCCAAAGAAAACTCTGAAAAATCTTGGATGAACCTGGGCTTGAACCCGTGACCTTTGTCTTCTGAGGCGAGTGTCTTACCACTACACCACAGAGGTAGAGAGAAAGAGCACTATCTACATCATGGTATACTTACTGGTGACTAAAGAAGTATAAGAACCCAATGCACTTCATATGGAGGATCATACGAATCCAATTGAATGAAATTTTAAAGCCTATGCAAGAGTGGATTATACAACAAAAGTGAGCCATGTTAATAGGAGCTCAGCAAGAATAGAACGCTTTACTCAGAAGGGTTTGCCATGTGTACCAGATTGTCTCCAGCTGCAATTGGTAATAAACATCATTTTAAAAGTCACTGTTTCAATCTGGATTATAAGAATAATGCTAGAGAAACTCAAACTTGACCATACCATACAGCAGATTAAGAATATGCACATCAATATACAAGGATTATGGAAAATAAGACAAAAAGGTCTCAGCCAATCATAACAGACCATGGTAGTGTTGTTTCAGAATCCCATTGACAAAGAAAATGATTTATACAGAGATAAGTGATTAAAATGCCCCAGGTTGTTCTTTAAAATTAGGGATAGCAGCCAAACAACTGCTGATCATTAAATATGGATTGTTTGGTGCATGTTTGGGTGTTGTTAGCTAAGATCAGCAGAAAACCAGTTGGTAACAATCATGATCCAAATTATACCTACATAAACAATTATATTGAATAGGGCATATAAGCATTTTATGAGAAGCTAACAAAGAGCATTTTAAGTTATGTGATCAATTACCAAAGTTAAGTATATCTGTGGGTTATTTAGAGGGCAAGTTTGTCTGCACATCCCATTCCATACCACACTTATAGGAGATCATTTCTTTTGTCCCTGTAATACAATAATATTCCAAGTCATTCTCTTTTTTAAAAAATCTAAACTAGATGAGGAAGTAGACATAGCAACATCATAACAAGCTACCTTATTCCATTATATTTAATTTCTTGCTGTTACTCTTTCACTGCCTCTTTCAACATCCTATATTCTACTATTACAATATTATTCAATGAAATTAGGCTGTCAACGTATCTAATTTTACCTTATCTGTAATATTATAGCATTATATCTTACCAAATGCCTCTCATTTTGTTCTGCAGATGCTCCCATGCTATGCTGTGTCCTGGAGGTCTGGGTGCCACCTTTGGCGATCTTCTTACTGACTCTATGTTGAACTCCATCAGTGTCTATCAAATCTTTGTTGCCACGGTAGGTCGTTACTCGTCCTTCACCACCATGCTTCCAATGAGAACCTCCAATTTCCTTCCTAAGGAGAAAAATTGTTTTGTTTAAAATAAAACAATACTTTTATAGAATAAATGTTCTTGTTATCATTCACACCTTTGTCGCTCTCTATATCCTACAGGTAACAAACATTATGAAAAGTTAAGCTCCATCGTAATCAATTTTTATTTGCATTATAGAACATGAACAGTTAAAACAAATTGTGAAATGAAAATGCATCCTAAAGAGAAATGTTCAACTTTCTATGAGTTATAGAAACATGCTATTACTGTCAAAAGTGTAAAACATATCTCAAGGTAAATTCTGGCTGACATGGACATTATCAATCCTTTTCTCCTTCTCTCCTTTTTTCAAAACCTCACTTTACCATGGATCACCACAGCAAATTTTCTGTATCCACACGGCCCTGTTTTCTGTGTCTTGCTCTTTCACCTGACCTCAACATGTCTGCCGGGATGTTGCCCATCCACCTCCTCTTTGGTCTTCCCCACTTTCTGGCTACTGACAGATCTGTTCCTATCACCCTTCATCCAACAAAGTCCTCATCCCTTCTTTTCACATGTCCAAACCACCCCAGTCTGCCCTCTCTTGCTTTCTGCAGTCCTTGTTAATTGTTTCATTTCGTGTTCTATCCTTTCTTGCCATCCTCAGTGACCAACGAAGCATCCTCATCTTTACCAGATTCAATTTTTCATTCATTATCTTTGTGAGTGCTGCAGTTTCTTTTCCATACAGCATGACTGGTCTAACTATTGTTCTATGAATTTTCCCTTTCACCCACATAGACACCTGTTTATTGCACAGCAGGTCCTATCACCTTTCTCCATCCATTTCACCCTGGATTCACCTCTTAACTTATATTTTCTTTCTTTTATCTCTCTGTACTGTTGGCCCTATGTATTTAAACTATTTTTTCTCTGGACTAGTTCTGCAACCTCATCTGTTGATGTTTCATTCATTTTCTATGCAAATATACTCAGATTTCATTCAGTTGACTTTCATACCCCTCTTTTCTCATGCTTCACACCAATCTTCCAATTACTCTTTACTCTTCTCTCTCCTCATTGATCAGTACTACATCGTCAGCAAATGACATTTTCCAGGGAAGAATATGGACACTTCCTGTCCTTGATTTTTGCTTTCCTCAAATGAAGATTTTGTACTTCCATAGTGTTTATCATTCAGAAAACTACCCTTAACAAGAACTAACAAATAACGGGCGAGCTTTTCCAAAGGACAAAGATAGTCTCAAAACAGGAAAACTATTAGTCGGTTAATATTTGCTATCAATACATTTAGGTGGCTTCCTTCTAACTTTGAGATGAAAACTCCACTAAATCCAGCTATCACGAATGTCTTTCCGACTTAGTTAGAATGTTATATAAAAATTCAAGATATAATTAGCAATAATCAAGTATGTAGCCTGAATACAATCTTGACAATATATTTTTCATCATTACCATTGAATTGTATCATGTTATGACATCCTACTTATATTTAACCATTGATACCCCATCTTTCATTAATTCTGTCAAATCCATGTCTATGCATAAAATATTTTTACAAATACACAATTTGATAGGAGATGGAAAACTTGACTTTTTTATAGTTCCTTCCATCGTTACATTTTCTTGTAATTTCCATGATAACTTGCAACTTTCAGAATGTTTCAATTTTGACAGCCTCACCTGATGAGTCCTATCACACTGTTGTCTCTCTGAGATTGAAATCTAGAATGCAAAATAAGAGCATCTTCCAGTTCAGCTACATCTTTTCGGAGCTGTCTGCTTTCGTTTGCATTGAGTTCCCTTTGGGGATTAGATGAAAAAAAGGACAATACTATACAGTCAGCACTCTGTATTCACAAAGGTTAGGCACAAAATACAGCTGTGAATAGCTTAAAATCGTGAACACTTGCAACACCCTCCCCTCCCCTTACAATGGCTAAATTAGATTAAATTAAATTTTTAAAATAAGGAATCAAAAGAGAACAACCCAGTTGTCCACCTATTCGAGTCACTAATAAAGTCAAATGTTATAGCATTTGGTCTT